>JAQZBX010022176.1:0-31756 GCA_029593785.1 Cabassous unicinctus | reverse complement strand
GTATATGTCAATTTTCTTTCACACATTCACCAGTATTCTATTTCTTTATAAAGGGGTCATTGTAACTAGTGAATTATATAACTATACAAAATGAAAAAAATTAGTTTTAAATAACCCTTAACATCTGCAGTCAGACCCACCAATTGTAAATGGATCCACTAGTTTCCACAAGTTCATGTAGATAAGCTACATATTACAAGTTTGTGTGTGTAGGTGTGTGTGTTTTAAATTATTGGAATTGGACTTATCCTGATTTTATCTTTTAATATTTTGTGCCACATTATTTTATAATACAAAAATTGCATGGTTATTAAGTAAATAGCAACATATCAGAATTTATGGAACAATTTGGAAAGATTGAGTTTTTAGATAAAGAAGAAAAGTTGAATTTAAATTTTTTAAATGTGATTTTTAAAAGCCATTCTAATGATATTTTTAAACAATTTCAAATCTAACAAATTTGACTTTTTCCTAAATCTTGAGGCTATGTTTCTCTTCTGAGAACTAATTTTCATTAGGTAATTTTTGTATTTATTTTCATAACTTCTAAAATATAATTGATCTTGAAAAAGAATTTGAAGAAAATTGATACATAATACATGAACCAACAATTGCTTTAATATAGATAAAATATGCTACTTTGATAAGTTAATATAGTTATAAAATAATTAAATGTATAGTGTATAAATTTCAGAAATAATAAAATTAATTATTGTGGTCTCCCTTTAAGCATGCTTTGTTTCATTTGTTTTTGCCCTTGGTGTTTATTTATAAAGGTAAGAGAGGGTTGATACTGACTAGAACAAAGTAGCTAATACACCACATTGAGATAAAAATCATGACAATTAAAGACTTCCTCCCTCATTAATACATGAAGAGTCAGGACTTTGGGAACTGATAGAGGCCATTCATTCATTCATTCATTCATGTTTCATAGCTTAGTTCAGGTCAGGGAAGAAGATAAGAGTGAAATTATTTTCTTCTAGCTTAAAGGGGATTGTGAGATGGAAGAAGATGATCGATATAAGTAAAGAGGTACTCAGAGGTGGGTCCACATCTCCCCCATCTGGCATTAAAATAGGAAAAGAACTTTGATAATTTAATTCTTCTCCCATTACTTACATGAGGAGATAACCATGCAAGTAAATTCAGCTGTTCAGTACATTCAGGCAAGATTCACATTTAGCATGAATGGAGGAGCATATTCCCAAATGACTACATGGGAATTCTAAAGATGACTGGATTGAACTAAGGGAGACCAAAGCAGAGGGGATTCTGCAACAGAGGCTCAGCCAAGACCTGGGTGGAGGACATTGCAGGGTCTCAATGTTGTGGCCAGCACCAGCTCAAATCAGATTGAAAATTCCACCCAAATTATGGCCAAATCTCAAGAATCTGGCTCTAGTATTAGATGACATTCAGATTCAGCAGGATATGTTAGCAGAATGTCCAGAAATATTCCCCTTATATCTCAGGGACCATCAGTCCTGGAGACAGATCAACCACTTCTCAGCAAAATCCTGTAAAGATACATAGTACTAAAAGAATTTTCCTCTCCCCATAAGGTTGCCTGTCACATCTCAACCCCTATATCCAAATAAATACCCTTTTTGCAGAAAAAAGAGTAATGAGGTGTGAAATTGGAAGAAAGGAGAAATTTATTTAAAGAGTTTTTAAATGCAATTTGCCCCTTCTCTATTCCTTCTTCTTTAATATATGACTTTTCAGTAGTGCATGTAGATATATAGAATAAAACAAAGAAACAACAAAATCACAACAATAAAATTCTGCAGTCTCCAGCCATCCATTCTACTTGGTGAGGCCTAATGCCAAGTTTAGCAAACTAGCAGAGCAACAGCGTATAGGGAGCCTGGGTCCCTGAGCATCGTGGAGCCACCACATAGCATGGGCTGCTTACCTTCTGACCTTGCATAGGTAAGAAACTCCTGTCGTGTTTACATCTCAGGTAATTTTGCTTTTCTACCTTATGATCAGTTAATATAACCTTACTGATTGTGTAAATTGTTTTAAATTATTGTATCACTCTTCCCTGAGTTTAAAAAGTTTGATCTAAAATAAGTGGCTTTTCCTATACCCAATATATAGTATATGTAAGGAAGATCAATGAGGTGAGACAAAATACAAGAAAATTATTTGCTTTCCTGACTTTAATTGATTTAATTCTGTTTAATGCTTACTATCAGGTCATAGCTCCCAAGTCTATTGTTTTCTTTCCATTCTTATACTCATGATCTGTATAATTTGATGGTTGCTGAAGAGTTGTGAACTACCACTTTTAATATCATAGTGGGAATCAAAATCCCTCCTAAAAAATAGAAAGTGTGCTTTAAAATAAACATCAGCAATTTGTTTGTTTCTAGTTATATTCCCTTAAGCATGCAGTTTCTTTTGCTTTCTCCTAATACTTAGATCAAGCTTCAGATTTGTGTTGTCTCTGGGGAACATATTGTGAGGAACAAATGAAAACAGATTTTTGTCTTTTCAAAACTTGGTACTCTCCTTCACCTTCTATATTCTTTGAAAGTTGTCTCTTATTTAATCTGTTTTATGGCAACTTTAGGCCCTACAGGAGCATTTCACTGGCCTATTTATCTTTTCCATGAAGGATTATTTTAAAGACTAACTGTTTAATAGTGACTAAATATAGTAGAGGGCATGTTTTAGGACACATTAAACAAACTCCTAGGTATTTTGGTGTATAGGATGAAAATATAACTATATATATGATATTTTGTATTATTCTGTCTGCAAGCTTTTTTAAATTCTTCATCAGCAGAATATTTTTAAAACACAGCACTATATGTGAAATATATTTTGTTGAAAGCCAGCATTGCACAGTCTATTAAAGTTGATTCTTCTTAAAGAGGGTCACACGGGGAGGAGAAACATAAAAGTGGAAAATTTTAATAAATACACTGTAAGTACTTCAATAGATCAAACACTAGGTGACATTAGCTCTTTAAAATGAAAATAAAATCTAAAAAAAAAATTCAGTGGATAAGAAAAACTTTTTGGGATCTGTGCAACATTAGGTGAAATTCAGAGGATTAGAGATTAACAATGGCAAAAAGTTTCAAAAGGCAATTAACCAGAGGAGACGCATGTATAATAACTGAGAAGCCTGAGAAATTATGTCACACTTGAGAAAATTTAGAACAGTATGACTAGAAGAAAGGCTATATGTATCAATATTTAGAGGAGCTGAGAAGAAAAGAAATCTGGTATCAAATTTTGAATTGATGTATTTGTTGAATTAGGTGTGAACTTTATCCTAACAACTCTTTTAGAAGAAAATTCACATGATCATATTTACATTTGAGTAATTACTCTGGCAACATTGGAAAAATGTTACTATTAGAGTTATAATAAATACCTGAATTAAATAAGTGGTAGCAGGAAAGTCATGGATGATATGAAAAATGCAAATATTGTATAATATATGTGCTCTGGATACGGTGGTTGATTGGGAATAATAAAATATGGAAATAATGGCAAAGATCTTAGAAGACAGTTTTCTGATGGATATTGTAGGGAGGTGCTATTCCTAATCTAGACTGTGAGTGATAGATTTTTAAAGGAAAGATGATGAGTTTATACTGGCAGTTCAAGTGTAGCTATATTAATAAGTAAATATATCAAGGAATTAACTTGAAATAGAAGACTAAAGCTCTGTAGGAAGGGATGCATAGAGATTTGTGGCTTAATTTGAGGAGTTGTATTTGAAAAGCCAACTAGGATCCGTTTTTATGTTTTAAATGTTAAAATCAGATAGTATTAAATGGATACACTACACTCCAACACATTTCCAAACTTTGGAAACCTTACAAAGGAGGAAATCATACTTGGTTTGATACCAACTTAATTTCAATAGCATGCACATATATTTGTCTTATACTCCTGTGGGCCCCCCACCACTTTTTGGACTTGTTGCTACTTATACCTTTGTACCTTATATGCACAAAAACCTAGATTTACCATTACTTTTTATTCATTTGCATTTCAGTACCTGTAGAAAGCAAGAAGTGGAGTTACATACCAAACAATATAATAAATAATATTGGTGTTTATATTTATGCAAATGGTTACTTTGCTGGAGGTCTTTATTTTTTTATGGTGCTGTGAGCAACTATCTAGTGAACTCCCTTTAGTGTTGCTTGTCTAACGGTGATGAACTCCCTTAGCTTTTTCTTTTTATCTGTGGATGTCTTAATCTCTTCCTCATTTTTGAAAGAATGTCTTGGCAGATATAAAGTCGTAGGGTAGCAGTTGTTTTCTTTCAGCACTTTAAGTATTTCCACCTACTGCCTTCTTGCTTCCATGATTTCTGATGAAAAAGACAATCTAATTGTGACTCCCTTGAACGTAACGCAATGCTTTTCTCTTGCAGTTTTCAGCACTCTCTCTTAGTCTTTTGCATTTGATAGTGAGATCAATATATGATGGGTATAATTTTCTTCCTGTTTATCCCATATATTAAACCTACAACTTCTCTAATAAAGAATAATACAAACAAAAATGTAATAAACAATTAATAAATAAATAAATAAATAAGCCATGTTTTACAGAGTATAATCTGAAGAGTTAAATCACTCAGTAATCTGAAGAGGGAGATTTTAACTTAAAAAAAATTTATAAATGTTCTCTGGGCTTCTTGGATGCACACAGTCACTTCTTTTACTAAGTTTGGGAAGTTTTCTATAATCATTTATTTGAAAATTCCTTCTGCCTCTTTCTCTTTTTCTTCTCTTTCTGGGATTCTCAAAATGCAAATATTGGTACACTTGATGTTGTCCCAGAGGTATCTTAAGCTCATTTTGCTTTTTGTAATTCTTTTTTTCTTTTCTGCTCCTTGACCTGAATCATTTCAATTGTCTTATTTTCCAGTTCCCTGATTCTTTCTTCTTCTATCTCCAATACACTCTTGAAACCCTCCTGGGAATTTTTCATGTTAGTTACTTTGGTCTTCCAATTCATTAATTCTGTTTGGTTCCTTTTTAAAATTCCATCTCCTAGGTTACTAGGAAATAGTATGTGGGTTGAGAATGGGAGTTGATGCTTAATATTTGTAGACTTTTTAATAAGATTTATTGGAGAAGTGTGGAAATGAATAGAGTTTATGGTAACACTTTATAGTGAGTATAAATAAAGAATTACTATAAGACCAGGTAATCCCACTGCTAGTTATGTACCCAAAAAGGCTGAACTCAAACACTTGAACAAATATTTGCATACTGATGTTCATAGCAGCATTTCTCACAGTTGTCAAAAGATGGAAAAAATTCAGTGTCCATTAACTGATGAGTGGATAAACAAAATATAGTATATACAGATGATAGATTATTATTTAGCCATAAAAAGGAATGAAGTCCTGATACATGTGACAACATAGATGAACATTGAAGACATCATGTAGAATGACATAAGCCAAGCACAATAGGACTATTATTGTAAGATGTCCCTGAAAGGAAATAATTAGAATAAGTAAACTCAGAGTCAGAATCTAGAATATAGGTTACCAGAAGATAGGGTAAGAATAGAGAATGGGAAGATAAAACTTAAAATGTACAGGGGTGCTTGCTTTGGTGATGCATATACTTAAAGTTGGAACAATAAAGAGAAGATTAGCATGATCTCTGTGGAATGATGACATGCAAATTTGTAAAGTATTCCATATTTTTTGGTTAGTATAGGGAAAAGATGGAATACCAGGTTAACCTAGCAGAAAACATGGTCATGAGACCCCACCCCAGAAACTTCCTGAGGGATCCCGTGAGACCCTGGCCATGAGGTCCCATTTGGAACTTTTTCCAGGGTCAAGAAGAAGCCCTAGATAACACCAAACAAGCCTCCACTTTGGGCCCCTGAGACTTAACAGGCAGGGAGCATAAGGCAAACAGTCAGAAGAGCAAACAGCTGAAGCCCCTCCCCAACATTATGAAGGGGGAGGAGTAAAGGTTTTAAAAAGGTCGAACCCAGGGCCCCACATGTGTGACTCATCCTGCAGAATGACCAGAGTCTATATCTCAGACTGTGTACTTTTCTAGTTTTCTTGTTTCTTAATAAACTCTTTACTCCATTGGAAAAAAAGTCCATGGGACTGCACTACACAAAGGTTGAACCTTAAGTTAAACCATGGATTATAGTTAATAATACAGTTATAAAAATGTGCATTCATCAATTATAACAAACGTTCCACACCAATGCATGGTGTTAACAGTAGGACGGTGTATGGGAATACTGTATGCTATGCATGATTGCTTTTAAACTTACAACTTTTCTAATAAAGAACAAAACAAACAAAAATGCAATAAATAAATGAATAAATAAATAAATAATAAATAAATAAAAGAACCATGTTTTGCAGAGTCCAATCTGAAGAGTTAAATCATTCAGTAATCTGAACAGGGAGATTTTAACTTAAAAAACATTCATAAATGTGAGACTTTAATCCATTACAATGAAATCAGTAGGGAAAGATAAGCGTTCGGTATAAGGTGTTGGAGTAATTGATCTTTACCTTCATAATGAATAAATGTATATTTTAACTCACACTACACACAAAGTGCAGAGTAGATAAAATTGAAAATTAATTGTAAATTACATAATACAAAAAAATGTGTCCAAATATTGCTTAAATTATTTAAGAGTGAGAAAGTTTCCCTAAGAAAGTTTCAAATCTGAGAAACAATGAAAGAACACTGGCACATTTCACTTTGTAAATATTTTTAAAATCTCTAGGAAAATGACCAAAAGCAAACATTTTAAAAGAAAAGGAACCATTCGGCAGAAAATATTTGTAAAATATATGATAACTGGCTTCTATACATCAATAAGAAAAGGATAATTATTCCAATTTAAAAGTGTTTAAATAAGATGAATAGGCAATTCACAGAAACAAGTGCAGATTTTTAAATAACAAATGAAAAGAATCTCCAGCCCAAGGTCTGCAATTTTTTCTGTAAAGATTCATATTGCAAATATTTGTCATTGCAAGTCAGATATATCTGTTATTTCAACTACTTAACTCTTCTATTGTAGTGTGAAAGCATTCATAGACAATACATACACTAGTGGATATGGTGTGTTCTAATAAAACTTCCTAATTTGGCTAATTGGCAGCATTTTGCCAAACCCCGCTATCGCCCAACAGTAATTAGAGAAATAAAATATTTTCAAAAAGTAGCTAGCTATAAGGTTAAAATATGGATGGTACCTTTTTTGAATTTACACAGAATTATATATATCAGTTTTGTGATAAAGTAATAGTATCAATTAGAGGTCATTTAAAAGTGATTTTATTGAAAAAAAGAACAAAGCAGACAAAATGATAGAAATATATTAAAATTACCTCAGTATTTTCAATACTTACAGATCTTAGTCCATTTATTCAGTATTTGGCTGCTATTTAAATGCTAGCGTTATTTTTATTTTTAAAGAACCACTTAATATTATATACTCTTAATAAATTTAAGAGTTCCATTTACTATATTATTTATTAAATAATACCATATTATATTTATTACAATATTTAATATATTGTTATAAGTGTAGAAATGTGAGAGTTCTAATAGAAAAGCAGCAAAAAGAGAAAGTATCTCACGATAGTTCTATTCTCTTTCCTTCTAGAAACCTCAGGGGACCCACAATATAGTTTGTTTAATAACTTTAAATGAAAAAAAAATGGACAGTTTAAAAATTGATACAGAATGTTAAACAATTATGTCTTAAAATGGAAGAAGCATTGTGATAGAATGAATTCAAGCTTATAAATTGTGGCAGAAATAGGGCAAGTGAGTATAGATTTTTTTTTATTTTCATAGAGTATAGTGGCATTATTAATATTACAGGAACAATGTAATTATATTCTCAGTACACAGATTTTTCAAACTCTCCCATAAGATTAAGAAAACCAAAGTGAGGCTGAGGCTCACTTCCTGCTCCTGCAACTGATACTTCTAGCAAACACAGTGATGAAGTGATATGGCTTGTCTGTTTGCCTGCAGCAACAGGCTGGTGTTTAGTCAGTAGCTTCATGTGGGTTGAAAGCAGTGGAATTGGTGTTGTTGTCAGGTTCCTGGTATATTGATTGTGGCAATGGTATAATGTTCTTTAAGACAATTATTTTCAGTTGCTTCCTCCTGATTTTGGACAAAGTAAAAATTGCCCTGGAGAACCAGTTTAGTGTTGTTGATCTTAAGAGTTTTTCCTGGAGGCAAACACAAAGACCACTCTTTCAGCATCCCCAATGCATTTATAAGTATCAAATTCATTGTATTAAATCCCTTTGTCCATGAAGTTGCTGGAAGCAGAAAAGTGCTCTGCCAGAGTAAAACTAGAAAGCAGCAGAGAAGCTGAAGCTAAAAACAATATAGCGATTAAGACACCAGACAGGGATCAGATTTCAACTGGAAACCTGAGCTTCTACAGATGCTTTTACCTTGAACCCAACCAGGTTGATGACAATTTGGACTTTGCACCCACAAATGGCTGCAGTACAGAATAATGAAACCAACAGTCTTGGGCAAAGACTTGGGGAACCTCAAGCAAACAGCCATATTTCTCCTCAGATTTATTTGCTAATCCTGGCACTATGAGAGGAGAGAGACAAAAATCTAAACAGATTGCTGTCAAAAATCAGATTTGATACTTAAAACAGGTTGTTGAGAAAACTATTACATTTCTAGACCTGCTGGAAGGACGGACTCTGCAGAAAATGCCAAGTTGTCACAAGAAAACCCTGGAGTGTCATGAGCAAACCAGAGGTACACTGAGATTTATGAGGACTGCAATCCAGTTTAGAATCAACATAGTCCCTGATAGGATTAAGATAATCAATCAACCCTCTCTCTGCTTAGCATAGAGAGTGCTGAATTTTCTAAAAAACAAGCTCACATAATCTGGAGCGTCTACTAGTATTTAATCAAAATATTTGACTGCGATTAATATAAGAAAGAAGACACGGCAGAAAACAAGAACTTCTGAAAATACGGAAGCAGAAAACAGGACTTTATAATCGAAAGCAAAGGAAAACTAAAACAATAAAAAGAAGAACAAAAAGAGATTTGGTTACTAGAGTGAACTACAATGATTTTAAAGTTATTATGATAAAAGTTTCAAATAAACAGAGAATGACTAAATGTTCAAACAAATAGAAGAAAAAGTATAAAATACATTAAAGAAGGAAGAATGATAGCAGAATATCTGAGCAAATAAAAAGTACATGGGTATATTAGAACATTAAATAGAATATCCAACATTAAGAAAAAGTAAATATGTTTAACAGTATTTGAGACAGCAGAAGACAGTACTAATGAACTGGAAGAGAGATCTATACAAAATATATAACCTAAAACACAGGGAGAAAAAAAAGGAAAATAAAGAAAATAATATTAGAAGTATAGGACTAGCATACATGTAATTTACATCCCAAAAGAGCACATTGAGGGAATGGCTCAAAGTATTACAGAGTTTAATACACATACACATGCACACATACACACCTTTCTGGAGGTATGATAGCATAGCATACCTCCCAAAAAACAGAAAGAAAATCTTAAAAGTAGCTAGCAAATAAAATAAATATTACTTTCAAAGGAGCAAAAAGAAAACATAGTGCTGATTTCATAATAGAACATTATGGAAGCTAGATGACAGGATTATATGCTTAAAACACATATAGAATTCTTTATCAACTGAAAATGTTGTTTAAGAATGTAGATCAACTTTGGGAATGGTGGTGAAGGGAGTATGGTAGATTCTTTCCTCAAGGAAACAATATTTCATCTGCAGAAAATAATAATTTTTAAAAACTACAATTTAAATTTTCTGAAAATTGTATAATGGGCATATGGCAAATGGAGAAATATCTATTCAAGAAAATCCACCACCTCCCCAGCTTTACTCCAGATATGTGCAGCCAAGAAGATGAGGTTACCTAGGGCTATTGTTTAACTCAAGGAGGGGTGTGTCAGTCTGAGATTATTTTATGAATCCCAAAAAGAGAAAGATTAAGTTTGTAATCTATTTCTCTTGGAGTGATACCCTTTGATTGTATTAAATTCTGTTGAAGGCCTTTTATTAGATTACTTGATAAAATTGATTTAGGGCTTTTGATTAGACTACATCAGTGAGGCATGACTCGGTTTGAGTCCGTGCTTCATTACTGGATCTGATATGAAAAGAAACACAGAGAGAGACAGATTCAAACTGACGAAGAGGGAGATGCCATGTTTGATTCTGCAATGTGAGAAAGAGGACTGCAGGAAAATAGAAACCCTCAAAAGATTCAAAGAGCTGGGGCCCAAAAAGAGACATGCTTTATGCCTGATAGCTCACAGTTGAGCTCCAAGAGATGGTAGATTCTAGAGGAGAAGAGTTAGGTCACCACCTCACTGCTCTGAAGGAGTAGGCTTAGTTCCTATAGCTTGGGGAGAGTCTGGTCACCGCCCCACTGTACTGAGGGGTTGAGCCTGTATGCCAGTGATTAGGGAGAATGTTGCCACAATCTCATCGTACTAAAGGACAATTTAAATACAGAACTGCCATGTGACAGAACATTATGTTAGTAAACAAATCTGTTCCTCTGTATGCGATACCATTTGTTTGCATTAAATTCTGTTGAGGGGCTTTTGATTAGATTACTTGATAATACTGATTTAGGGCTTTTGATTGGACTGTGTCATTGAGGTTCAAGTTGGGTTGTGTTTCTACACCTTTCTGGTTCTGATATAAACAGGAACACAGAGAGAGACAGACAGAGAAAAAGGTAGCTACCATGTTTGATTCTGCCATGTCAGAGACAGGACAGGAAAACAGAAGCCCCTGAGAGATTCAAAGAGCTGAGTCCCAGAAAGAGACAAGACAAGGCCTGATTGCTCACAGTTGAGTTCCAAGAGAAGATAGATTCTGGAAGGGAAGGCAGAAAACTTCACAGAGATTGGCAGTCATCTTTCTTCACCATGAGGCAATGACTCCAGGATCAACAGTACCTGACTTTGGTGAGAAAGCATCTCTGCTGATGAAATGATTTGGACATTTCGTGGCCTTGGAACTGTAAGCTTTTACCCATATAAATCACCATTACAAAATCCAACAGATTTCTGGTACTCAAGCATCAGTACACCTTCACAGCCCTCCTTATATCTTCTAATAGCCTATAAGAAGATATACTTTTATCTTCTTTTATCTTCTATTAGAAGATATACTTTTATCTTCTAATAGCCATATATTTATTCTTCATATTTAGTTTATATAAGTGAGACCATGCTATATTCATCCCTTTGTGTCTGGCTTATTTCGCTTAGCATAACATCTTCAAGATTCATCTATGTAATCATAGGTGTCCCAGTTCCATTCCTTCTTTCTGCAGCTTAGTATCCCATTTCATGTATGTACCACATTTTGTTTATCCATTCATTGGTTGATGGACACTTGGGTTGTTTCCATCTTTTAGCAATTGTGAATAATGTTGCTGTGAACACCATTGTCCAAATTTCTGTTCATGTCACAGTTTTCAGCTCTTTTGGATAATTTCCTAGCAGAGGAATTGCTGGATCACATGGCAGTTCTGTATATAAATTCCCGAGAATCCACCAAACTGTATTCTACAGTGGCTGCACCATTTTACAATCCCACCAACAGTGAAGGAGTGTTCCTATTTCTCCACATCCTCTACAGCACTTGTAGTTTTCTGTTTTTTGGTTGTTTGTTTTTGTTTTTGTTTTTTACTAATGGCCATACTATGTGGTATGATATAATATCTCATTGTTGTTTTGATTTGTATTTCCCTAATAGCTAGTGATATGGAATATTTTTCCATGTGCTTTGGGCCATTTGTATTTCCTCTTTGGAGAAATGTCTGTTTCAGTCTTTTACCCATTTTTAAATTGGATTGCTTGCTCTTTTATTGTTGAGTTGCGTGATCTCTTTATATAAAATGGGTATCAAACCCTTATTGGATATATGGTTTCTAAATATCTTGTCCCATTGAGTGGACTGACTTTTCAACTTCTTGATGAAGTCCTTTGAATCACAAAACTGTTTAAGTTTGAGGAGGTCCCATTCATCCATGTTTTCTTTCATTGCTTATGGTTATGGTGTAAGGCTTAAGAATCTATCACCTACTGTGAGGTCCTGAAGATGTTTTCCTATATTATCTTCTAGGATCTTTCTGGTTCTAGCTTTTATATTTAGGTTTTTGATACATTTTTATTTAATTTTTGTATAAGGTGTGAGATAGGGATCTTCATTCTTTCTTTCATATATGGATATTCAGTTCTCCAAGCACCAATAATTGAATAGACTATACAGTCCCAGCTGGGTGGGTTTGGCAGGATTGTCAAAACTCACTTGACTATAGATCTGTTTCTGAGCCATCAATTCGGTTCCATTGGTCTATGTGTCTATCTTTATGCCAGTACCATGCTGTGTTGTTTTTTGTTTTTTTTTTTACCACTGTAGCTAGGTAATGTGATTTAAAATATGGAAGTGAGAGCCTCTAACTTCAGTATTTCTTTTTAAGATGTTTCTGATTATTTGGGACTCCTTTCCCATCCAAATAAATTTGATAGCTGTGTTTTACATTTCTTTAAAAAATTTTGGTGGAATTTGGGGAGGGGGGTATTGTATTGAATCTGCATATCAGTTTAGGTAGAGTAGACATCTTAATGATACTTAGTCTTCCAATCCATGAGCTTGGAATGTTCTTCCAATTATTTAGGTCTTTTTAAAATTTCTTTTAGCAATGCACTGTAGTTTTCTGAATACAATTGCTTTACATCCTTGGTTAAGTTTATTCCTAAATATTTTATTCTATTCATTGCTATTGTAAATGAAATTTTTTTCCTGCCTTCCTCCTCAGATTGCCTATTATGATTGTACAGAAACACCACTGATTTTGTTGTATTGAATTTGTATGCTGACACTTTACTGAAATTGTTTATTAGCTCTTGTAGCTTTGTTGTAGATTTTTTGGGACTTTATATATATATAGGATCATATCATCTGCAAAAAATGAAAGTATTACTTCTTCCTTTCTGAATTGGATGCCTTTTATTTCTTATTCTTGCCTAATTGCTTTAGCTAGAACCTCTAGCACTATATTGAACAACAGTGGTGACAGTGGGCTTGCTTGTCTTGTTCCTGATCTCAAAGGGAAAGCTTTCAGTTTTTCACCAAAGGGAAAGCTTTCAGTTTTTCATCATTTTCAGTATAATATTAGCTCTGGGCTTTTCATATATAGACTCATGTTAAGGAAGTCTCTCATGTTAAGGAAGTTTCCTTCAATTCCTATCTTTTATAGTACTTTTATCAAAAAAGGATACTGTATTTTGTCAAATGTCTTCTCTGTGTCACTTGATAGGATCATGTGATTTTTCTTCTTTGATTTATTAATGTGGTGTATTGCACTGATTTTCTTGTGTTCAACTACCCTTACATGCCTGGCTTAAAGCAAACTTGATCATGATGAATAATTCTTTTAATGTGTTGTTGGATTCAATTAGCAAGGATTTTCTTGAGGATTTTAAAATCTGTATTCATTAGGGAAATGGGTCTGTAATTTTCTTTTTTCATAGTATCTTTATCTGGTTTCTCTATTAGGGTAATATTGGCTTCATAAAATGAGTTTGGTAGTGTTCCTTTCTGTTCAAATTTTTTGAAGAGCTTGAAATAGATTGGTTTTAAATCTTCTTTGAATGTTTGGTAGAACTCACCTGTGAAACCAACTAGTCCTGGGCTTTTAATTTTGGGCAGTTGTTTGATGACTGTTTCAATGTCTTTACTTGTGATTGGTTTGTTGAGGTCTTCTATTTCTTATAGGTTTAGTGTAGATTGTTTGTATATTCCTAGGAATTTTTCTATTTCATCTATATTGTCTAATTTCTTGGCATAGAATTGTTCATAGTATCTGCTTATGATCTCTTATTTCTGTGGGGTCAGGAGTAATGTCCCCATTTTCATTTTTTATTTGATTTAATTGCATTTTCTCTCTTTTTTTTTCTCTATCAGTCTAGCTAAGGATTTGTTGACTTTTTTAATCTTTTCAAAGAACCAACTTTTGGTTTTGTTAATTCTATTTTTTTTGTTGTTGTTCTCAATTTCATTTAATTATGCTCTGATTTTTGTAATTTCATTCCTTCTACTTGCTTTGGGAATAGTTTGCTGTGGTTTTCTAGTTCCTCCAGCTTTGTACTTATGTCACTGATATTATCTCTTTCTTCTTTTTTAATGTAGGCATGGAGGTCTACACATTTCCCTGTCAGCACAGCTTTCACTTCACCCCACAGGCTCTGATATGTTGTGTTCTTTTTTTCATTTGTCTCAAGATAGTTATTTATTTCTATCACAATTTCTTCTTTAAACCACTGATTATTTAAGAGTATGTTGTTTAATCTCCATATATTTGTGAATTTTCCCTTTTTCTACTCCTTATTGATTTCCAACTTTATTCTATTATGAGAAAATCAGAGAAACTGCTTTGTATAATTGTGATCTTGTTGACTTATTGAGATCTGCTTTGTGACCCAACATATGGTCTAGCCTAGAGAAAGATCCATGGGTATTTGAGAATAATGTGTATCCTTCTGTTTTGGGGTGCAATGTTCTGTATGTCTATTAGGTTTAGTACATTTATTATATTATTCAATCTCTCTGTTTCTTCATTGATTTTTTCCCCTGATGTTCTATCCAATTTAAACAGTAGTGCATCGAAGACTCCAACTATTTTTGTAGTTGAAAATATTTCTCCCATCAGCTTTAGTAGTACTTTCGGGCATCCTGATTAAGTGCATATGCATTTATGATTGTTCTTTCTTCCTGGTGAATTGCTCATTTTATTAATACATAATTCCTTCCTTGTCTCTAATAACAATTTTGCTTTAAACTCTATTCTTCTGATATAAATAGAACAACCTTTTTGTTGTTGTTGTTGTTGTTACTGCAAGCATGGAATATCTTTTTTCCAGCCTTTCAATTTCTGGTATCCTTCAATTTCTGGTATCCTTTCAATCTACTGGTATCCTTAGGTCTAAGGGGAATCTCTTGTAGACAACATATAGATGGCATATATTTTCTTATCCATTTTGCCAGTCTGTGTCTTTTGATTGGAGAGTTTAATCCATTAACATTCAATCTTATTACTGTAAAGGCAGTTCTTATTTCACCCATTTTGACCTTTGGCTTTTATCTGTCATATTTTATTTTCACCACTGTTTTTTACACTTTTAGTTACTTTTACTGATATAATCTTCATTTCTAGACTCTATTTCAAGCCTTTCTCTCCTGTCTTTTCTTTTCAGGCTGTAGTACTCCCTTTAGTTTTTCCTGCAAAGTTTGTCTCTTGGTTACAAACTCTCTCAGTTTCTGTTTATTTGTGAATATTCTAAAGTCTCCCTCATTTTTGGAAGACAATAATGTTCGATACAAATTTCTTGGCTGGAAGTTTTTCTTCTGCAGTATCTTAAATATATCATACCACTGCCTTCTTGCCCCCATGGTTTTTGATGAGATCTGCTTTGTGACCTTAATCTTAATCTTAATCTTGTATGTGATGTATCACAGTTCTCTTGCTGTTCTCAGAATTCTTTTTCTCTTTAGCTTTTCAAATTCTGATTAATATGTCTCAGAGTTGGTATATTCAGATTTAGTTAGATAGGAGTATATTGTGCTTCTTGGATATAGATATCTATGTCCTTCAATAAGGTTGGGGAATTTTTCACCCTTTTTTTCAAATATTCATTCTGTCCCTTTTCCTTACTCTTCTTCTGTTTGCACATCTTTTGTAATCATTTAGTTCCCTGAGACCATGTTCAATTTTTTTTCCATTCTTTTCTTCATCCATACTTTTGTATGTTTACATTTGGAGGCCATGTCTTCAAACTCACTGATCCTTTCTTCAGCCTCCTCAAATCTGTGGTTATATGCCTCAGTATATTTTTTGTTTCATTTATTGTGCCTTTCATTCCCATAAGATTTGCTATGTTTTTATGTGTGCTTTTAAATTTTTTGTGCTCACACAGTGTCTTATTATCCTTTATTTCTTTGGCCATCTCATTGAATTTATTAAGGAGATTCATTTGAACATCTATGGTTAGCTGTCTCAAATCCTTTATGTTATCTGGAGGCTTATCTTGTTCCTTTGACTGGGCCATATATTCCTTTTTTTTGGTATGGATTGTAAATTTTGTTGGTGTTTTGGCATCTGGCTTACTAGATGTATTCTGGGCACAGTTTCTTTCTTTAGTTTAGTGCTTTCTTGTGCTTTCTCCCTTGCTGATTGTGTAGTAGGAGCTGAGGATTAGCTGGTACTGTAAGCTGGGGAAGATGAAGCTGTACACATTGGCTCAGGAACTTATGAAACTTCTCCCACCTTTCTCCTCTGTCAGGGGTAAGGACAGAGAAACAGTCAAGGCCCTCTGTAGTTGCCTGGAAAGACTGATGAAACTTCATGCCTTATCCTCCAATGCCTGGGGCAAGGACGAATTTGCAGGTGTGGGCAGTAATCTAATGCATGCAGGTCCAAAATGACCACATTTGCCAGGTAGGCTGACATAGCACCATCCTCCCTCCTCCCCTGTCAGGGATGAGAATGAACCCTCTGGAGTGCCCAACAGTCTAATCTGTGTGGGCTGAATGCATCTGCAGTTGCCCTGATAGGCTGAGGGATTACTGACCCTTTTACTCTAGGGGGTGGGGATAGAATCACAGGCAACTAAAAGTTCAGTCCATGTAGTCTGAAAGTGCCTGCCATTGCCTGTAAAGGCTGATGAAACACAGCTCCCTTCCTATCTTACTTGGGAGCAGGGATGGAGTTACAGGTGTCCAACTATTCAGTCTGTGTGGGTCAAAAGCCCTGGCAGGGAAATGGATGTGGCTCAAGCAATTGGGCTCCCATCTACCATGTGGGAGGTCCAGGGTTCAATTCCTGGGGCCTCCTGATGAAAGGCAAGCTGGCTTGCATGGCATGCTGGCCCATGCAGGAGGGCTGGCCCGTGCAAGAGAGCTGGCCTGCATGGAGTGCTGGCCCATGCAGAGAGCTGGCCCATGCAGATTGCTGGCCCACGCAGCATGCTGGCCCATGCAGGAGTGCTGGTTCACATAGAGAGCTGGTGCAGCAAGATGATGCAATGAAAAGAGACACAGAGGAGAGACAATAAGAGATGCAGCAAACCAGGGTGCTGAGGTGGCACAAGAGATTGAGCACCTCTTTACCACTCTCAAAGGTCCCAGGATCAGTTCCTGGTATCACCTAAAGAGAAGACAAGCAGACACAGAAGAACACATAGAAAACAGACAGTGAGGATTGGGGGGAGAAATAAATAAATCTTTTTAAAAAAGGACCTACAGTTACCCAGAGAAGAAACACCACCCCCCTCTTGTTCTATGGGGAGGGCGGTGGATCCACAGATGCCTAACAGCTGAATTTGTGCAGGCCAAAATCTCCTGCAATTACCCTGAGAGGCTAAGGAAATACCAGCACCCACCTATCCTATGGGGGTGGGGTTACAGATGGAATTGACAGTGCTCAGCAAACCAGTTTGTATGGGCTAAAAGTGTGTGCAGATACCTGGAGAGCCTGAGGAATCACAGCTCCCATCCTATCTTACTGGGGGGCGGGGAAGGAGCTACAGTTGTCTGAGTATCCAGTCTGTGCAGGCTGAAAAGTGCCTGCAGTTATCCAGAGGGGTTGAAGGATCACCAGCCCCTTCCTATCCTATGGGGGTGAGGGAATGAAGATGGAATTGAAAGTATGCAACAATCCAGTTCATGCGTCCAAAAGAACCGGCAGTTGCCCAGAGAGACTAAGGAAACACAGTGCCTCTTCTGTCATATTGTGGGGTGGGAATGGAGCCCCACATGTCTAATTATCCAGTCTGTGCTGGCTGAATGTGCCTGCAGTTGCTCAGAGAGGCTGGTGGAGGTCCCCTCAGTTTCTTCCCTGCCAGAGGTAAGGCTGGGGCCTATGCTAGGGCTGCAATCCTATCTGGGTGGAAAGAAGCCAGTCCTTACCTTCACTGTGATTTTCAATCAGCTCCTCTTCCCTTCATGAAAGGGCCAGAATTAAAACGGTGGCTACTGGCTTCTTTCTGACTTTGACAGGTTCAAACTTTAGCTGTTCTTAGGATTATACTTTAGTCAGTTGAATTTACTAATCAGGAGCTGAAGTTTGTGCCCAGCCATCTCTTCCTCCGTCATTTTTTGGGAAACAGAGCTTCCAACTCCAGCCACAGACTAGCTCCTGAGGTAGCTTGCGCCACCAGTGGGGGATAGGCATCAGAACTTATAGGGTCAGAACAGTTTCAAAGAGCAGGGGAAATACCCTGTTCCAATAAAGGGATTCTACTTTATTTGGATGAGAGATTGCAGTGATTTATGCTCCAGGGTGTTGTTAAAACAATATCACAATTAGTTGGTAATTAATGGGGCCTAGCTATGGAATACGATACCAGTAGTGCCAGACTGGCATCAGCTCAGTTGTTCAGGAAAACTGCACAGGTCCACCACTATTTGAGGAATAACACCAAAAGATGCGCACTACAAGGGAATTCACAGTTCATTGAACTAATCCAGCCAAATTTCTAAATAAATGAACAAGCAAACAACAAGTCCCCCATGAGGCAGTAGGGAATCAGTATCCAGATGTGAACTGAAAGAAAATCTTAAGCATATCAAGAGAAAATGACTCATAATGCAGAAACAATGGAGATCAGAGGGCAGTAGAAAGACATAATAAAGTTCAGAGAAAAAAAAAAGTCAACGAAAAATCTTCAATGAAGCAAAACTATTTTAAAAGAGGATGGCAAAATGCAGAATTTCCCAGATAAACAAAAACTGGGAAATATGTTGCTAGTAGACCCACCTTATAAGAATTACTAAATACATTCTTCCAGGCTGTAAATAAGTGACACCCGAGTATAATTCAAAACCAAGTGATAAAAAAGTATCTGTAAAAGTAATTATGTTGATAAGTGTAAGTGACAGAACAATTACTTCATCTTTCTTTTTATAACTGAATTACAGAGCAATTACATAACAATATGTATATTATTGTATTTTTAGTCTTTTACATAAAGAAATATATTTGACAAAATATCAAAGGAGGAAAAAAGCTGTATTGAATTAAGAAAATGACATCAGTCAGTCACTTGATCTACAGGGAAGAAACGAAGAGAACAAAAAGAGGAAATGAGAAGGTTAATATAAAAAAGTCTATAAATTATATAATTGTTTGTTTTCCTCTCAACTTCATTAAAGACATAGAATTAAAGGAAAAAATTATAATAATGTATTTTTGGGTTTGTAATATATATAGACATGATATGTATGGGAATAACAGCAGAAAAAAAGTGGAGGATGTATTAATATGCAGGAGTGAGGTATTTATATCTCACTGAATTAAGTTAGTATCAACCTGAAGAAGAGCCTGATAACTTAAGGTGTACATTGTAAATCCTAGGACAGTAACTTAAAAAACTCACTAAGCAATCACTAAGAAAACAATTCAAAAATAGTTTAATGAGAAGTAAAGGAACTGAAATGTTACATTATAAATATTTGCTTAATGCCAAAAAAAAAGGAAGTAAAGGAGGAGCAGAGGAACAGATAAGATACGAGATATACTAAAAACAAAAGGCATAAATGGCAGATATGCATCAACTATATTAATAATATTAATAAATGTAAATTAATCAATTCAACAATCTTATCAAAAGACAGAGATTGTATTTGGATAAAACGCAAGATCCATCTGTCTGCTCTTTACTTGAAACACATTTTATAATCAAAGATGCAGAGAGGTTAAAAGTTAAAAAAAAAAAAAAGTGAAGACATGTTTCAGGCCATCAGACCATCAGAAAGCATAAAAGATCAGGAGTGGCTATATTAATATCAATTAAAATAGAGTTTTAAAACACAAAACCCAAAAAAATTCATTGGAGATAGAGAGCGATTTAATGATCTTAAAAATCTAAATCCTTCAAGAAGATATAGAAATTACAAACATACATGGATTGAATAACAGGGACCCAATATAAAGAAGTAAAAACTTACAGAACTGAAAGGAGAAATAGACAATGCAACAATAGCAGTTGGGGACTTTAATACCCCAATTTTAATAATGTATAGGGCACAAGAGAGAAGATTGACAGGAATATTAGAAAAACACTATAAATCAATAAGACCTGAAATACCTGAATAGAACATTCTAGCCAACAGAAGAAAACACATTCTTCTTGAGCACACATGGAATATTCTAAGGAATAGAAGAGGCCATAAAACAATATTAATAACTTTAAAATAATTGAAACCTTGTAAACTGTGTTCTCTGACCACAGGTAAGTTAAAATAGAAAACATTAAAAGGAAATTTGGGAAATTTACTAATGTGAAAATTAAATAACAGAGTTCTGAAATCAATGGGTTGAAGAAGAACTCACATGAGAAACTAGAAAATATCTTAAGATTAATAAACATATAAACATGACATAGCAAAATTTATTAGATAGAGGTCAAGAACTACTTAGTTGGAAACAAATAATTGTAATCACTTGTATTTAAGTAGAATAAAAATGTCATATTAATAACCTAGCCATCTACCTTAAGAAGCAAGAAATAAAATTAAACCCAAAGCAAGAAGAAAGGACATAAAGAAGACTGGAGAGGAACTAAATGGAATACAGAAAGAGAAAATTAAAACCAAAAGTGGTTATCTGAAGAGATCAATGATATTGATATGTCTTTAACTTGACTGACAAGATAAAAAGACAGAAGACTCAGTTACTAAAATCAGGAATGAAAGAAAGAAACTTTATAATGACCTTAAAGAAATAAAAACAATTATTACCAATTATAAAAGAACAAATTAGAAAACAAATATTAAACCAAACAATTCTTAGAGGGGTATAAATTCCTGGAACTGACTTAAGAGTAAAGTGAAAATGTGGAGAGATTTATAACAATAAAGAGACTGAATCAAAAAAAGTTCTATAAATAAATGCCGAACACAGATAGCTTTGCTAGTGTATTTTACCAAAACATATAGAAGAATTAACAAAAATTCTTCACAAACTCTTCTGAAAAATTGAAGAGAAGGGAATACTTACAAACTCGTTCTATTATATCAGTATTACCTGACTCCAAAACCACTCAAAGACATCAGAAGAAAATAAAAAAACATACCAATATCAAGTATGAATGTAAACACAAAAATCTTCAAGAAAATACTAGCAAAAGATGAAAAAAAAACTCAAAAATGGATTATGTACCATAAACCAACTAAGTTATATCCCAGAAATGCAAGGTTGGTTTAACATATGAAAATCAATCAATATAATATACCATCCTAATAAAATAAAGGAGCAAAACAAGATGATCATTTCAATAAACAGAGAAACCACATTTGAAAAAATTCAATAGACTTTCATAATTTAAACATTTAAACTATAATTAGAAATGAACTTCCTCAATCTCATTAAGGCATCTATGAAAAACCACAGGTGATACCATGTTTAATGGTGGAAGACTAAAATTTTTTCTAACATGAGGGAAAAAGACAAAGTTGTCCACTATTTCCACTCTGATTCAATATTCTATTGGAGGATTACGTCTGGACAATTAAGCAAGAAAATAGTGAAGATAACCAGATTAGAAAAGAAGATGTAAAATTATTTTATTTCTGTAAACTAGCAATGAACAATGCAAAGTGAAAAAAAAAACATTAATTTGCAATAGCACTACAAAGAATAAATTTTTATTTTTTCTTTGGAAAAAATGGAAAAAAAAGTTTAAAAATAAGTATAACATTATAAACTAAAACTACAAAAATCACCAAAAAATAAAGAAGATCTAATATATGGAAAGACATCTCATGTTCACAGATTGTAAGTCAATATTATTAAGATGTCAATAACCCCCAAATTGAGGCACAGATTAAAAACAGCCCCTGTCAATAACCCAGTTGCCTGGTTAACAAAAATTGGCAAGCTGATGCTAAATTTCATAAAAAATGCTGTGTACTTGGGAGTGGATGTGGATCAAGCTGCTGAGTGCCTGTTTCCCACAAGGGAGGTCACAGATTTGGTCCTGGTGCTTCCTAAGTAAAGCAAAAACAAACAAGCAAAACAAACAAAAAAAAAACAAACAAAAAATTCAACTCAGGGGTGCCACTGTGGCTCAGTGGTTGAGCAACTGCTTCCCACATATGAGGTTCCAGTTTCAATCCCCGGCCCCTGGTACCTCAAAAAAAAAAAAAAGAAAGTTACTGAGAAAACCAAAACAATCTGTCTGAAAACAAAAGAAAAAAGTTGCATAGCTTACACATCAACTTTAAAAATTTCCTACAAACTTCATTACTTAAGGCTGGATGGTACTGGCAAAATTATAGATATATAGATCGATAAAATAGAATTGAGAGTTCAGAAATAAACTCTTACATCTATGTATAATAGTTTTTCAACAAAAGTGCCAATACCAATAGGGAAAGAACAGTCTTTACAATATATGGTATTAGGAAAAGTGGATATCCACATGCGAAGGAATGAAGCCAACTCCCCAAACTCAAACTGTTCATAAAAATTAATTCAAAATATGTCACAGACTTAAATGTAAGAGTGAAAACTATAAAACTCTTAGCAGAAACAAAGGAAAAATATCCATGGCTTTGTGGTCATCAATGGTTTATTAGATATAATGGCAAAAGCACAATCGACAAACAAACAAACAAAAAATTGAACTTAATAAAAATATTTTACAAAAATGTTCTGCCAACATTAGCATCAAGAAATTGAAAAAGTAACTCACAAAATGGGAGAAAATTTTTGCAATTCTTATATTTGATTAGAGAAGTATTATAATTAAAAGGCATTATTGGTATTGAATCATGCACCCACAAAGGCATATTCATCTCCCAAGCACTAGTCCTATGGGTGGGAACCCATTTGTAAATAAGACCTTTGAAATATATTAGATAAGATGTGCACAAACTGAATGACAGTGGGCCTTAATCCAATATGGTTGAAGTCCCTATTAGCAAAGGAAATTGGACACGGAAAGATGACAGAAATCTATGGAAGCCAAAAGTCACTAAGCCACACATGCCCCAGTCTTTGGGGAGAAAACATTGCCTTGTTGATGAAGCAATTTTGGACTTCTCCTAACCTAAAATCATGACCCAATAAATTCCTGTTGTTTTAGCCAACTTATTGCACAGTGTTTGTTTAAGTAGCTGGAAAAGCAAGACACATATCATTTAAAGAATACTTGAAACTCTAAAATAAAGTTTAAATGACCCTATAAATAATGGCCAAAGGATCCAAAGAGACATTTCACTAAAGAAGGTATACAAGATAACAGAGGAATTTGGAACTAATATAAAATATTCAGTTGATGCATATGACCACGTGGAATTAAAAAAAAGAATGAAAACAGGTAGAGCTGTATGAAATATGCATAAAAATGGAAAAACTTTATGAAATTTTAACATAGAATACATTAAGTTAATTAAAATATTGAAAATATCAAAATGGATAAACCACATAAGTTATATATAATAACAAACCCTGATTATAAGAACTCTGAGATTAGAAAGTAAAAATTGTTTAAACAATTTAAAAAATAACCTATTCATATCAAGTACTGTTGAGGACAGAAAAATGTTCCCCACAAAAGACATGTTCATGTCCTAACACCTAGTTCTATCGGTGTGAACCCATTTGTAAATAAGACCCTTGAAGACGTTATAATTAGTTAAGGTGTGGCCAAACTGAATGAGGGTGGGCCTTAATCTAGCATGGCTGAAGTCCTTATAAGCAAAGGAAATTGGTCATACAATTCGAAGCCAGAAGAGGAGAAGACAAAGACAGAGAGAAAGAGAGATGACCATGGAATGGAAGAGGATTGCATCACCAGAATGTTGCAGACTTTGCAGAAAGCATGGCCTCACTGGCACCTTGATCTTGGGCTTCTTCTCTCCAAAACTGGCAGTCAATAAATTCCTGTTGTTTAAGCAAACAAGGGTGTGATATTTGTCATTGCAGCTCTGACAAACTATGACAAGCACAGAGAAACTGTTTACAGAAATTTTATGAGCATAAGCTAGGTCATAGAGAAAACAAAAAAAAATTTAAAAGGATTGAAATCATCCAGAGTATATTACCTAATCATAATCAAGTAAGAAAGATATTTAATTGCAGAATGATATTGAAAATGTTCAACCGCTTTGAAATTTAGCAAACACAGTTATGCACAATGTTTGGGTCACCAGAGAAGTCATAACTGGAATAAGAAAACATAATGAAGATATGACATAAATATTTTCATGAAAATTATGCTTAAGAAGAAATTTATACTCATAAATATACATACAGGCAAAACATCTAAATAGCGATGATCTAAGCTTCCTACAGAAGTGGTCAGAAAAATAACATCTTTCCAAATACAAAGTAAAGAGGAAAAAATATTAAAATATGTTTCAAATTAATGAGATGGGAAAACAAATTACAACAGTGAAAAATCAACAAAGACAATATTTTGGAAGCATTTGGAATACTCTGTATAAAGTATGTGAACTAAACCACAAGTGGCAGTGTGATATTTAAAAGAATTCTCATATTAGTGAAAACTGTAGATTGGAAATTCTAGGGCAATCACTAAAAGTTTGCTTTTTAAAATAAGTATAGGTGATATGCTCAGAAAGGAGATAAAAAGGAACCATATAAAATGCTCAATTAAAACCAGTGAAGGGAAAACATAAGGGGAAAATATAAAAACAAGTAACAAATGTAACAAATAGTAAACACATAAACAAGGTGGCTATTGGTCCAACTGTATCAATAATTGCTTTAAATGTGAATGATCTAAATAAATCAATTAAAAGACAGGGATTGTCAATGTGGATTTACATAAAGTAAACAGGACCTAACTATATGTTGTCTCAAGAATGCCCTTCTAAGTACTAAGATTCAGATAGGTTAAAATAAGGGGATGGATAAAGTTATACCTTATGTAACCTAATCAAAAGAAAGGCAAAGTAGTGTACTAATTTCAGACAAAACAGACTTGAGGGAAAGGAAAATTATCAAGGATAAGAAGGGATATTACAAAACAGTAAAGGAGTCAGTTTTTCAAGGATGCATAACAACCCTTAATGTGTGTGTACCTAACATGAAAACATCAAAATATGTGAGATAAAAAATGACAAAACTGAAAGGAGAAATAGCAACTCTGCTACTGCAGTTGAAGTCTTCCATACCACACTCTTTTAGTAGTTGATAGAACAAGCAGCCAGAAAAATCAGTTAAGATATAGAAAACCTGAATAGAGCTATTAATCAACTTAATTCAATTGACATTTATATACTCCTTCACCCAACAGCAGCAGAATATATATTTTTCTCAAGCCCACATATCAAGATAGACCATATTCTACATTCTCTCATGAATGGTAATAAACATATAATAATAATAAAAGTTGTTAATAATTGGTGGATTTGGGGAAAATACACCAAATGTAAGGTTTGGGTTATAGTTAGTGGTAATATTTGGACAATGTTCTTTCATAGTTTGTAACAAATTTTTCACAACAATGCAAAGTGTTAGTGGTAGAGAGATGTATGGGAGCCTTGTACAATGACATGCATGTTTTATAAATTCACAACTTTTACTATATAATTATTGTTTATGTATATTCATGTATGAATGATAAATTCAATTAAAAAATGTAAAAAGATAGACCACATTTTGGACCACAGAAGACACATTAACAATTTTATCAGAAGAAAAACTATACAATGTATGTTCTAGACAACAATGCAATTAAACTAGACATTGATAAGAGAGAGCTGTGGAAATCCCAAATATTTGTAACTGAAAAAGCACAGATCTAAACACCAAAGATCTAGATCAAAGAAGAAAGTACAATAGAAATTTAAAAATTTATATTTTGAACTACATATAAATGGAAATACAACTAATCAAAATTTTGGGATAAGTAAAAAGTACTTAAAGGGAAATAGATAATATTTTTCTCTTTATAGCATTAGGTGCATGTATTAGGAGAGAAAAAAGACCTAAAATAAAAATATTAGCTTCAACCTTATGAGACTAAAGGGAGAAGAGAAAGAAAATAAGTAAAATGATAAGTATTATATCAGAAATCAATGAAATTGAAACAGAAAACACTATAGAAATTATTAAAACCAAAAGCCGGTTCTTGGAAAAAATCAGTAAAACTGATTAATCTCATATGAGACATCACCATTTTCATCTAGTGATGCATCATTGATCTAAATATAAGTTATAAAACAATAATGATTATAGTAGAAAACATAGTAGAATATCATATTAACTTAGGGTAATAAAAGACTTCATAAACAAGATAAAAATACTGAAACAAAAATAAAAAAAAATAAGATGAATTTCCAAATGTTAAAATTATGTGTTTCTATTCAGCAAAACATGCCATCAAGGGAAGAAAAGTCAATCCACAGTGTGAAAGATTTTTAAATATATTTATCTGACAAAGTACTATTAACCAGAATATATAAACAATTTATAAAAATCATTAATAAAATAATCACAACTCAAGAGAAAAATGGACAATTCACAAAAAAAGGATATCCAAATGGCCATTAAAAATAATAAAAGATGTTCAATTTTTTTAGTCAACCTCAAGGAATTATCACTTAAAACCATAATAAAATGTCACTAAACATGCACTGGATGGTTACACTAAAACAATAGAAATCACCGAATTTTGACATGAAATATTATACAGCCACTGTAGGCATTATACACTGCCATTGAATATGTATATTAATTCCTCTGCTTATATGCATATTTCAGTGTCCAGCAATTGTACTCCTTGTAAGATATCTCCTCTCCCACAAATTCCTGTATATATTCCCTGTATTATTTTTCTACTGTGTCCTAACAAATTGCCACAAGCTTAGTGGTTTCAAACAACGTCCATTTATTATTTCACAGTTTTATAGGCCCAAAGTCTGGGTGGGCTCAATTACTTTTCCTGCTTGGGTCTCACAAAGCTGAAATCAAGGCTTCTTTTGGGATGCATTCCTTCATGGAGTTTCTAGGGAAGAATGTGCTTTCAATCTCTTTCAGGTTGATTGGATGATTTCAGTTTCTTGCTTCTTGTAAGAGTGAGGTACCCATTTCCTTACTGGCTGTCAGAAGAGTTCACTCTTGGCTCCTAATGGCCACTCCCAGGTCCTTTCCACACGTCTCCCTGCATCTTTAAAGCCAACAATAGAATACCATTCTCATATTGAATCTTTCATATGCTCTGAATGTCTCTGATACCTTTTGATACCCGATGAAGAAAATTCAATTTGTAAAGGGCTGATGTCATTAAATTAGGTTTATCTAAAGAATCTCATTTTGATAATCTCAAATTCATTTGATTGGTAACTTATTTATATCTACAAATTCTCTCTTGTCTTGTAAAATAACATAATCATAGGTGTGATATATTCACAGCTTTAAGAATTAGGGCAGGAAATTTTGAAGGGCAATTTTGGAATTCTGCCTACTGCAACCACTAATATACTTGTAAAAACACGTTTGCATTATGTTTGCTTTTTGTTTGTTATGTTGTTGTGGGTCTTTTTCATTTTCTATATATCCAGACATCTTGTCCATATCTGGGCTGAGAACAATGAGAAGAAAAAAATGAAATGTGCATTCTAGGTGAGTTGTCTTCCTTTAACAAACTGCTGGATAACTTTCCATCCTTCTCTCTAGACAGATTTATATCCAATGGCCAAGTATAGACAAAAAGGTGTTAGTAAGACTGAGTGTTTTTGATTAGACAAATTTTTTACCTTTCCTTCCACTTCTCCAAATAATATTCTGTTTTAAGATGTGGAGAATGGGCAACTAGGTATAGCTACTACACACATCAGAGGTTCCAATTATTATTTCTCAGAAATATGTTCTCCATACTTCCAAGTTCACATTTATCTCAATAGGGATAAATGTCTTAAAATAGCATAGTAACTCATTAACCCTTCAGTGGGACTAAGAATTATTATTGAACTTGAAGATACACAATAAGTAATGAGAAACATATTTTGTAAAGACCTCTTTCCTCCCATAGTCTCTTCCAAGGCATCTGTAATATTTTACATCATTACTTAGTTTAACCATTTTATATATGGAAATGCAATACAATGGGGAAGCTTCAGAACCTCTTTGAAAAATCCCCAAACTAAATAAATGCATGTAAGTTAGGAGTAGTAATGTTAGTGATAATGTTTTAATCACAGTAAAAATAATGTTTAACAGTTACCGTTTACTAAATACCAGATACCATTCCCAGTGCTTTACAAATATTAACTTAATCAGTCACAACACTCAAGCTTTGATTTGGGTATTATTATGATCTCATTTAAAAAAATTCATTGAAGTATATATTTCATACATGAACATACATAAACAATAAGTGTATAGTAAAAGTTGTGAACTTACAAAACAAATATACATAACATCATACAAGGGTCCCATACATCAACCCCCCACCAACACCTTGCCTTGTGAAACATTTGTGACAAATTATGAAAGAAAATCGTCAAAATCTTACTACTAACTATAGTCCATATCTTATATTTAGTGGAGTCTAAGGATGTAAATGTCAGTTGAAAGAAATCTAGAGAATAATCTAGAGACTGAATATTATGATCTCAGTTTATATCCATAGAATTTAAGGTACATAGGTATTTGGTAACATATCGTTTTTTTCAGTCCATACTCTCAGTCTGTAGCTAATGCAGGTGAATTTTGTGACAAAAATAAGCATACTTCCCACCAAATTTGATGAATTTACTATATTCTAAGTGGTTGTGTTGCGTGAGTTTTATACTTCAATACAGATTCTTAATTAGGAACGTCTGGTCACATTCTATGCATAAACAGAATATAAACAGATGTATATTTTACATTATATTTGATTTTAGCACCAGATGTGACTTTCAAGTTGAAGTTTCCATGCGAAGCAGTTTCTGATTGTGCTACATATGGTGTGGGTCCATTAATATAATAACTACCTTCTGGAATAACAGTGCAAATTTCCCATAAAATATATAGGTTATAGACATAAATCAAGGTGTTGGCATTTGAAGATAATGACATTTTGAGGAAATTTTCTGTTCAGATATAGATTTAATAAAACTGCTTATATTTAGAAAAGTTATATTAGAGGACTCTTTTAACATAGTTAATTCCAATGTTTATTACATAATAAAACCTAGGATCTGCAAAGGTAACTGGCTCAAGGCATATACAATTAATGTTTCATCCACATTTTGACAATGATGAAATTATAAGCATACTTTTAGGACATAGTTTAAAGTGCAGTAAAAAGAATTGTAATCAATACACAATTTCAAAAATATTAGTTGAATAATTGTATGACCCAGGCAATCCAAATAATATTTAATCTGACAGTGGATTCACAAATATGTTTCCCACAATCAGAAAGTGTTAACAGTCTTAGATATTTCCAAGAGTTTCTTATAACACAATGTATTATTTAAAAAAAAAAAATGCTAGATGGTTGAATGAGAAAAAAAAGGTGCTGTATTTCATAATCCATTTATGAAAAACTGAAGAAAGCAGTTACCATGCCTAGGTCATGAGAAAGAAAAGGATGGAGGAGGAATTCCCAGAATATAGGGACTCAAAGTAGAGGGGCTTATACAATTGGACTTGAAGATTACCACATGTCCTGTGCTGTGATGGAAACGTAGCCGATGTGCTTACCTCTTAACTTCAGAGTACATTTCCATGCCTGGGTGTGGAAATCAAATCATGTCTCCCCCCCCACTCCCCCTAAAAGGCATGTTCAGGTCCCAACCCCTAATCCTATGGGTATGAGCTCATTTGAAAATAGAACCTTTGAAGTTGTTATTAAGTTAGCCCAAAATTTATGAGAGTGGGTCTTAGGTCAATATAGCTGAAATCCTTATTAACGAAGGAAATTGAACAAAAAAGAAAGCCTTGGGAAGATGCCAGAAGTCATCTGGAGAAAGGAAAAGACACTGCCATGTGCATTATGATATGAAATTAAAGTCAAGGAGCAAGGATCACTGACAGTCAATCCCAGAAAGCCACAGTCTTTGGGGAGTAAGCATCACAACGTTGATGCCACAACTTTGGACTTCTCATAAACTCAAAGCCATGAGCCAATAAATTCCTGTTGTTTAAACCCACCCATTGTATGATATCTGTGTTAACAGCATAGAAACTAAAACAATTGGTCATGTATCAAATATGGTTTCTGTTCCCGTTTGATATTATAATCAATGACATAATCCACTCACATAATTCCCTTTATATCTTGTGGAAGAGGGACAATCTCAATTTCCAACTTACTTAAACACCCTTGCTATATAAACCAAATCAGCAGAGAAAAAGGTCAGTCAAAGAGAGATGAAGTACAATTTTGCAAGTGGATTGTTTGAAAGGTATTTTTTCTCTTAAAATTGCAAATTGATTATTAGGCTAACAAAATGGAGAAGAACAATTTTAATATCTACAATTTTTTTCCAAATACATTCATTGTGATTGTTGGAGAAAAGCACCATTTCTTAGTCATTGACTCAGATTATATATGTTATCTTATAATGTGGCATTTCCACCCCATGAAGTCTTGTCTTCCAGGAATATCATAACTGAGTCTTCAATAGACAATTCTACTGTTTGAAAAGTCTGCTTTTCACAATGCCAGAGAAGAGAACACAACTATATCCAATTATTATCAGCCTGTAACCTTAAATTGTATAAATTAGTCATCTCATCAGATATAATGTTGTATGAAACACAATGGCCATAAATACTTCTTTCCACAATTATATCCTCAAACAGTGTTCCTGGCATAAGTACAAAAGGCATGAAAGGCAATCAAATTTGCAAAAGCTTCACAGGCCAATTCTAAAAGAAAGGAAAGGGATGGTAAAAAATCCATTGATACAGTATATAAATGTCATCCTCCCAGAGCACAAAGCAGAATGGATAAAGATGGAAAGTCATCTGGGAGGTTGAATTAAAAAAATCCAGCACATCATCAAAGTTTCAGAGCTTTTAAATTAAAGAAGTAAAACATTACTGATAAATTTGAAGTCCCCTCTATATTCTATTACGATTCTACTCCTTTTCCTTTCTCCCTTTCAAGGAAATTCATTACAATCAATTTAGTGTGCATTCTTTCTGTTCTTGTTTTTATACTTTTCTAAATACACAAATATCAATAAATACTACAGCATTAATTTGTGAGTTTCTACTTTTTATATCAATGATATACTTAGATACCATTCTAAGTTCATTTTTTTCTACACACATGAGTATGGTTATAGGACTTATTTAAGATGATACATATAAATCTAATTCATTCTTATTAATTTTATTTATCAGATAGAAGACAGACCATGTAGAAAGTTATTGAGATAATCTAGACAAAAAAATATAAGTTTAGATATTAGAGGTAGCAGCAAATTATCTGAAAAGTGATCAGATTCAGGGAATATTAGAAAGTGGTTTTGTTGATGGGTGGATTGAGTATTCAGCATGAATGAAAAAGCATATTCAAAGACACTGCCAAGGGTAAGGCGTGATCAAAGGGTGATGCAGTTGACATTAACTGAGATGGGGAAGGTTACAATTAGAGTAAGTTTTGGGGAGGCGAAGGACATCTTCAGTTTGGCCATATAAAGTTTGAGATGACTTCTAGATATT
>JAQZBX010022175.1:0-31760 GCA_029593785.1 Cabassous unicinctus | reverse complement strand
CCAACAATGAAATGGGAAACCAAATAGAGAAAAATATATAGAATGAATTAAAAGGCCAGAATGATGAGGAGAGAGGGAAAGAGAAAAGAAAAGAGAAAAATTTAAAAAGTTAATAAAAGAAAGAAAACAGAATAGATAAGATAGAAATAAAAACCAGAAAAATTGAGGACTAAAGAAAGAGATGGAATGTTAAGAAAAACAACAGAAAGTGGAAGATAGAAAGATGAAGGAAGGAAAAGAGATAGCATTGGAGACAAAATCAATATACACAGAAAAAGGGAAATCAAGGAAGAGGAAACACAGCAAACAAGAAACAAGCCAGCAGCACCCCCACTCAACTGTCCCTTGCGAGAGAGATGGTGAGCACCCTTTTAAACCGAAGCCATCTTGCTGCTTCTCTTCATTGTAGTTTTGATTTGCATTTCCCTAATCACTAGTGATGTTGAACATTTTTTCATATGTTTCTTTGCCATTTATATTTCTTCTTTGGACAATTGTCTTTTCAAGTCTTTTGCCCATTTTTAAATTGGATATTTTGTCTTTTTATTGTTGAGTTGTATGATCTCCTTATATATTATGGATATTAAACCCTTATCAGATATGTGATTGCCAAATATTTTCTCCCATTGAGTCGACTTTGCCCATTTTTAACTGAGTTGTTTGTCTTTTTGTTTTAAGATTAAGGATTTCTTTATACACTGGATATTAATCCTTTATTGGATATGTAGTTTCCAAATATGTTCTCCCATTATGTAGGTTGTCTTTTTACCTTCCTGATAAAATCCTTTGAGGAACAAAAGTTTTTAAGTTTGAGGAGATCCCATTTATCTATTTTTACATTTGTTTCTTATGCTTTGGGTGTAAAGTCTGAGAAATCATTGTCTAACACAAGATCCTGAAGATGCTTCCCTACATTTTCTTCTAGGAGTTTGATAATTCTAGCTCTAAATATTTAGGTCTTTGATCCACTTTTATTTGATTTTTGTATATGGTACAAGGTAGGAGGTCCTCCTTTATTTATTTATTTTTTGTAGATGGAGATCCAGTTTTCCCAGCACCATTTGTTGAAGAGACTGTTCTTTCCCATTTGAGTGGTCTTTGCCACCTTGTCAAAAATCAGTTAGCCATAAATGTGAGGGTTGATTTCTGAGCTCTCAATTAGAGTCTGTATTTCTGTCCTTGTGCCAGTACCATGCTGTTTTGATTACTGTGGCTTTCTAATAAGTTTTAAGATCGTGAAGTTCTCTAACTTCATTCTTCTTTTTCAAGATGGCTTGAGCTATTAAGTGCCCCTTACCTTTCCTATAAATTTGTTGATTGGCTTTTCCATTTCTGCAAAGAAGGCTTTTGGAATTTTGATTGGGATTGTATTGAATCTATAAATTCCTTTGGGTAATACTGACATCTTAATGATATTTAGTCTTCCAGTCCACGAAAACAGAATGTCCTTCCATTTATTTAGGTCTTCTTTAATTTCTTTTACCAGTGTTTTGTAGTCTTCTGTGTACAAATCCTTTATATCCCTGGTCAAATTTATTCTTAGATATTTAATTCTTTTAGTTTCAATAGTGAATGGAAGTTTTTTCTTGATTTCTTCTTCTGATTGTTCCTTGCTTGTTTATAGAAACACTACTGATTTTTTTTTTTTTTTGATCTTGTACCCTACCACTTTGCTGAATTTATTTATTGGTTCTAGGAGCTTTGTTGTGGATTTTTTCCAAGAGTTTCTGTATATGGGATCATATAATCTGCTAATAGGGAAAATTTTATTTTCTCCTTTCCAATTTGTATGCCTTTTATTTCCTTTTTAAAAATTTTTTGCCTAATTGCTCTGGCAAGAACTTCTGGTACAATGTTTACTAACAGTGATGACAGTGGGCATCCTTGCCTTGTTCCTGATCTTAGGGGAAAACCTTTCAGTCTTTCACCATTAAGTAAGTTGTTAACTGTGTGCTTTTCATATTTGGCCTTTATCATGTTGAGTTTTCTTCTATTCCTAGTGTTCTAAGTGCTTTTATCAAGAACAGGTGCTGTATTTTGTCAGATGCCTTTTTTGCATCAATCGAGATAATTGTGTGTTTTTCTCCTTCATTCTGTTAATGTAGTGCATTACATTAATTGATTTTCCTATGTTGAATCGACCTTGCATACAGGGATAAATCCCACTTCATCATGGTGTATGTTTCTTTTAATATGCTGTTGGATGCATTTTGCTAGTATTTTGTTGAGAATTTTTTCATCTATATTCATAAAGAGATGTTGATCTGTAGTTTTCTTTTCCAGTAGTATCTTTATCTGGCTTTGGTATGAGGGTGATGTTGGCCACATAGAATGAGTTAGGGAGTGTTCCTCCTCTTCAGTTTTTTGGAAGAATTTGAGCAGAATTGGAGTTAAGTCTTGAAATGTTTGATAGAATTCCCATGTGATGCCATGTGGTCCTGGACTTTCCTTTTTTGTGAGATTTTTGATTATTGATTCAGTCTCCTTAGTAGTAATTGGTTTGTTGATATCTTCTATTTCATCTTGAGTAAATGTAGATAGCATGTTTGTTTCTAAAAATTTGTCCATTTCATCTAGGTTATTTAATTTATTGGCATGCAGTTGTTCATAGTATCGACTTATAGTCCTTTTTATTTCAGTGGGGTCAGTAATAATGTCCCCCTTTTCATTTCTGATTTTTGTTATTTGAATCCTTTCTCTTTTTTTCTTTGACAGTGAAGCTAAGGTTTGTTGATTTTATTGATCTTTTCATAGAACCAACTTTTGGTTTTGTTGATTCTTTCTATTGTTTTTATGTTCTATTTCATGTATCTCTGCTCTAATATTTGTTATTTCCTTTCTTCTGCTCATTTTGGGTTTAGTTTGCTCTTCTTTTTCTATTTCTTCCTGTTTTGAGGTTATTTACTTAAAAGATTTAAAGTCTTTATTCATTTTTTAGTGTAAGCATTTAGAGCTATAAGTTTCCCTTTAGCACTGCTTTCACTACACCTATAAGTTTTGGTGTTTTGTGTTTTCATTTTCATTAGCCTCAAGATACTTCCTAATATCTCTTGTGATATCCTCTTTAAGCCATTGTTTATTAATATTTAGAAGTATGTTGTTTAATTTATTCTTACTTTTGAATTTTCACTTTCTTCCTCTGATATTGATTTCCAGCTTCATTCAGTTATGGTCAGAGAATATCCATTGTATGCTTTCAATATGTTTGAATTTATTGAGACTTGTTTTTTGACCCAACGTATCGTCTATCCTGGAGAATGATCCATGTGTTCTTGAGAAGAATGTGTATTCTGTTTGCATTGAGTGCAATGTTCTATATATGTCTATTAGGTCTATTTGGTTTAGTGTATCATTCAAGTCCTGTCTCTGTTATTAAGCTAATCACAATTTTTAATACTTTAAATATTAAAATTATTATCTATTTTAATATATAGAATAATTTGGTACTAATAGTAGATCAAGAATACTTTAAAACATATGATCAGTTCTGCTATACTACTTGTTTTGAAGTGCAGACTTGTTCCAAAACAATTGATATATTAGGGAACAATTTGAGCATAATGTGAATTTCACATTTGCTTATGCTCTGTTTCATCTGTGAGAAACACTAGGTGAATGCAGAAAGCAGCACCAATTTAGCAGACCCTAGCCATGTAAGAATTCAAAACACATGCCTGCCCATACCTCAAATATCTACCAGCTACCTTGGTTCATCATGTGTATAATATGCCATACAAGTCCACATTTTCATCTAATTTCAGATACTTTTTTCAACACTTCACAATAACTCACAAATGCAACCTATTTGATGCTCACTATCACATACAAGATTCAGGTCGTTTTCAAGATAAAGGGCTATATTTATCATAGTATTTATGTCTTTATTAATTATTTCACATATATAAAATGGTACTACTGTTTTTTAAAATATACTTTTTTATTTTTAAAAAAATATACTTAGATTACATAAATGTTACATAAAAAATATAGGGGATTCCCATATGCCCTGCTCCCTATCCCTCTCATATTTTCCCACATTAACAACATCCTTCATTAGAGTGGTACATTTGTTACAATTGATGAATACATTTTGGAGCATTGTCACTAAGCATGGATTATAGTTTACATTTTTTCCCACATAATTTTGTAATTTATGACAAGATACAACGACCTGTATCTGTCATTGCAGTGTCATTCAGGACAATTCCCAAGTCCCAAAAATGCCCCCCATATTACACCTATTTTTCCCTCTCCCTCCCCCAGAACCTCCAGTGGCCACTGCTTCCACATCAATGACAAAAGTTCTTCCATTGCTAGAGTCACAATAAGTCTATAGTAAAATAACTGTAATTCTACTCTAGTCCATCATTCATTCCCCAATCCTGAGGATTCTGGGATGGTGATACCCACTCTACCTCCAATTGAGAAGGGGCTTAGATCCCATAGGGCAGATGGATGGGACTCATTTGCTTACAGTTGCAGACTCTTTCTTTTCCTTGAAATGGCCATTGTCCATCATCATCTCCTTGTTAGTTGTTCTGGGTGAGCCCAATGAACTGGAGAGTAGGTGTTGCAACTCTTTTTAGATTCATGGCCCAACTGGCCATGGACAGCCCAAAGATTTAAGCTTCTTGGACATATACCTATCAACTCTAGTACTAGCTATAGGTTCAAATTGACTACTGTTTTATTAGGTTTCTATTTTTAGAGTGCTGTTGACAATGTTTTTGAATGCTGTGTACCTAACCTCATTCCCCGCATATATCCTGAGTTTTATTGCATGATATTGCATAGTTGTGTGATTTTTAAGAATGCAATGTGAATATTCTCACTGTTCTGATTTTGTGATAATCAGGGTAGGCTAAACATTCGCTATATTAGAAACCATGCATGTGTCCCCAGACCTGGTTTTCCCCCTAGGTCTGGTTTTTGGAATGCTGGTGATAAACTAAGCCTGATTTATTATATGACCATCGTGTATGGGAAAAGACTGTAACTTTGGGTATCTTTGGTCAACCTTAAGAGATATAGCAAGGGGACGGATGTGGCTCGGGTGGTTGGGTGTCCGTCTCTCTTATGGAGGCACCTGGGTTTGATCCCCGGGACCTCCCGGTAAAAATTTAAAAAAAGAAAAATATAGAATGCGCAGGTGCACCACCAGGCCCCATGCATGGGTGAGCTGCCAGGTCCCATGAGCCACACAGCAAGATGATGACGTAACAGGAGAGTGACACAAGGGAGATCCAAGACGAGATGCACCGAAGAACCAGGAACTAAGGTGGTGCAGGTGGTAAGACACCTCTCTCCCACATCGGAGGTTCCGAGGATTGAATCCCAGTGAAGACAGGAGGAGAAAGATGAGAAGAGAAGGCAGGAAACGGCAGAAACAGCAAAAACGGGGCCGGGGGAGGGCATAAAAATGGATAAAAGTAAATAAATAAATCCTTAAAAAAAATTTATAGGGGAGAAGATATGGACTATAGTTGGTAGTAGTACTTTGACAATGCTGTTTAATGATTTGTTAGCAAATGTTTCACAACAATGCAGGGTGTTTGTGGGGGGGTGATGTGTGGGAGCCCTGTATGATGTTATGCATGTTTGTTTCGTAAGTTCATGATGTTTACTGAACACTTATAGTTTATGTATGTTCGTGTATGAATGATACACTTCAATTCTTCAATAAATTGTTTTACAAAAAAAAAGAATGCATATGCCACATTATAGCAGATGAATTTGCCAGGGAGGATTGAATTGTTTGTATATTTATTAGGTTACATGCAAATTAAATTTAGTAAAATGCCATTACAAAGATTCTGGCTGTATTCCTAATTTTGTTTTGATTCTATTTATATCATTTTTCATGGAACATAATTGTAACTCAAAGTAAAATGGAAATCTTGGTGATGTCTATTATATTATATTTCCCTATAATTAATTTTATCCTAAACAATTTATGTTTGGGTTATGTAAAATTACACAGAAAATGAAGGCTATTCCTGATCGGACAAAGAAAATGACTCAAAAAATGGAGAAGAAAAAGGACAAAGGAAAATCTGAGGAACTGGAAGAGTAAGTATATACATTAATCCTTTTCTTTCATGATATTCTAAATTTTCTTGTTATAGAAACAACTTAATGTCACATAAACATAGCTTATCAGGTACTTTTACAGAGGCATAACATTAGGCAAACATATAGTTTTATAGGTGAATAGGATATGCTTTTGGGAGAAAATTGAGAAGGGTAGAACAAAGAACCAAAAGTGGATAGTGGAGAATGAACCATAAGATGCTCAGAAATAGATAAAGATAATTAAATCTATAAATAAATATAGGATAAGTAGAGTTTATTGTTTACTTGATGGTCTAGCTAATGATTTGTAATTCATTTGTTAACTCTGCAGCATAAGCTATTCTTTTCTACTATAGTTTAAAATTGTATTATTTTATAAAAATGATTATATTTTTATGTGTGTGGATTATTGGAAAGTGGCTTTATTAAGTAAGTGAATATTTCTTTAGTATTGTAAAATAAATTTTACATTTAAAATTTGCTTGTTAAAACCCTAATGTAAAAATATAATTTAAAAAAGATGCTTTTGAGAGGGTGATATTATTAAAGTGACAGTGTAAGACACCCTAGTGAATGTTCTCCCTTTGAGACAGCTAAATAAAAGGGCAGATTCAACTCTACTGGATCTCTGGAGGACATGCAAGATTTGGAGAATGGCTCAGAAAACACTGAATTGAAAAGAAAACAATATCTAAAATTGGTAGGAGAGTGGTGGGACAAATTTATTGGTTTGGGCCCCTCCACACACCCTGATTCTCATGGTTTGTACATCTCATAGTAGCAATTCCCTGGCCTGGGCAAATTCTACAGTGTTCTCTACTGATGTTCTACCCATGGTATTGATTTAGGAATCCATCTGCATTCGAGCACAGGGACCCAAGACCACACAGACCTACAGGGGTGTATTAGTGGTCTGCATGTGCACATTCAAAGCAACTCCCTGAAGCACAGCAGAACTTTTGGCAAGCTGTTTGCACTCCTAGCCTGGACCCTAATTGCTAGTGCACCTAAATGAAAATATGGGTGTCTTGGTATGTGGACCCCATCCAGCTCAAGTTGGACAGACTCAGTTTGTGGGTCTGAATCCCCTCACTTGGAAGTTACCAGAGACAGAAAAGCTGCACAGAAAGGAGGAGTGGAGCTGCTGGATGGCAGTGAATACCCAGGGCTGAAAATTGGAGGGAAAGGGTGATCCAGAGTGCAGGAATGGAGCTGAGCAAAAAAGTATAAAAACAAAAACAGCCCAGGATTCCTGGAGGGGAATAAAGGGAAAGGAAATCTTCTCCTAGAGGGGAATCAGTTGCGCATATTAGGGTAATTTTGAAAGTTATTATGCATGCTCAGGGCAAGATGCAGGCTCAGAAAAACCCAAAAGAAGCCAAACTGTTAATCACAGGTTGTTCTAAAGGTTCAGTTTAAACTGGACTAAGCATTGAAGTACAGTCTTAATGCACCACCAATCTACACTAAGATCTTAAGAGAGAGAATTGGATTTTCAGAGTAAGCACATCAAAATAATCAAATGCCTAGATATCAACAAAAGATCACAAGTCATTAATAAAAACAGGAACAGTTTGTTCATTCAAGGGAACGAATTAAAACAACCAAGGAAGTACAGACACTGGAACAACTGATCAAAGCCCTTCAGTCAAATCTCCTAAATAAGTTCAATGAGCTAAAGGAAAATATGGTAATAGAACTAAATGGAATGAAGAAGATCATGTGTGAATAAAAAGAACTAGAAAATTTCAAAATGAACATAACAGAACTTATAGAGATGTAAAACTACAATAGTGGAGATTAAAAATGCACTAAAGGTATTCAATATAAGATTTGATCAGGCAGAAAAAAATTTTAGAAAAATAGAAGACAGAATAATGGAAATCTTGCAGCCTGAAGAATGATGTTGGGATTTGAAGCCATGTCCTCCATAAAAGGTATGTTCATATCCCAACCCCTGGTCCTATGAGTGTGAACCTATTTATCAATAGGACCTTTGAAGTTGTTATTTGTTAAGGTATACCCAAGCTGAATGAGGGTGGGCCTTAATACAATATGACTGAAGTCCATAGCACAGGAAATTGGGCATGGAAAGAGAAGCTATGAAAAGCTGCAAGCTGGAAGAGAAAGAAAAGGACATCACTATGTGATGGAAAAGCCAAGGTACCCCAAAGATTGTTGGCAGCCAGCCCAGAACAGTTTTTGTAGAGAAAGCATTGCCTTGCTGACATTTCAATTTTGGACTTCTCTTAGCCTCAAAACTGTGAAACATTATATTTCCATGGTTTAAGCCAACCCATTGTATTGTGTTTGTTTTAGCAGCTGAGCAACTATTACAAGCAGATAGAGAAAAAAATGAATAAAAGTAAGCACAGCCTAAGAAACCTGTGTGACAACGTGAATCATATCAATATATGTTTTATGGGAGCACCAGAAAGAGAGGAGATGGAAAAAGGGGCAGAAAGAATATTTGAGGGAATAATGGCTGAAAACCTCCCAAGATATGAATATGCATACCAAACATACCCAAGCAGCCCATCTAACTACTCCAAACGGGATAAATCTAAATAACCTACACCAAGACATATAATAAACAAAATGTCAAATGCTAAAGATAGAATTCTGAAAGCAGAAAGAAAGAAGTGATTCAACATGTACAAGGGACCCTCAATTAAGTTAGGTGCCTATTTCTCACCAGAAACCATGGCAGTTAGAAGGCAGTAGTAGTAAGACATTTTTATGGTACTGAAAGAGAAAAATTGCCAGCCAACAGTTCTATATCCAGCAAAACTATCCTTCAAAACTGAGGGAGAATTTAAGGTATTCACAGATAAACAAAAACTGAGAGACCTGCCCTACAAGTAATGCTAACCAGAGTTCTTCAAGTTGAAAGGAAAGGATAGTAAATAGCAACTTGGAACAGTTTGAAGAAATAAAGATCTTCAGTAAAGGCAACTGCATATGTAAATTCAAACTCCAGTTGTACTGTATCCTCAGTATATAACATTACTCTTTATTTCCTATATGATTTAGAATACAATTGAATAAAAACAATAATATTTCTATGTTATGGCCACACAAAATATAAAGAAGTAATGTGTGACAAAAATAATATAAAGTGAGGGAATGGAGGGTATATAAGAAGAGACTGAATATGCTATTAAAGTTAGGTTGGTATCATTTTGAATTAGTAGGTTGTAGATTTAGGTTGTTTAATACAAACCCCGTGGTAATCATAAAGAAAGTATTTAAAAAATATATATATATATATAAACTGAAATGAGAAAGGGATCAATTACATCACAAAAGATAACTAAACACAAAAGAAGTCTGCAATGAAGGAAGAGTGACATGGCATACAGGAAACAAAAGACAAAATGACTGAAGTAAGTCCTACTTTATCAGTAATTACATGGAATGTAAATGAATTAAATTCTACAGTCAAAAAAAAACATTAGCCAACTATATATTGTCTATAAGACACTGACCTTATTCCCAATGAGAAAAATGGGTTGAAAGTGAAAGGATGAAAAAAATATTCCATGCAAATATAGCCAAAGTAGAGGTAGGGTGGCTATACTTAGGTAAAATAGATTTTAAGTAAAAAACTTACAAGAGACAATGAAGACACTATATATTAGTGAAAGTGTCAATCACCAAAAGACATAGTAATTATAAACATACACACGCCTTATCACAGCTCCCCAAATATATGAGACAAACTTTAACAAAACTGAAAAGAGAAGTTGACATTTCACTTCTGCAATTATAGTTGCATACTTGAAGACACCACTTTCATCAATGGATAGAACATCTAGACAGAATTTCAGTAGGGCAGTAGGGAACTTGAACAATACTATAAACAAAATAGACCTAACAGACATATACAGAACACTGCACCCAATAATAGCAGAATAAACATGCTTCTCAAGTGCACCTGGATCATTTTCCAGGATAGACCACATGGTAGGATACAAAACAATTCTCAACAAATTAAAGAAGATTAAAAGTATACAAACAATCTTCTCTGACCACAATGGTATGAAGCTAGAAATCAATAAAAGAAGGAAAACTGGAAAAGTTACAAATTTGTGGAAGTTAAACCACACGTGCTTAAACAATCAATAGGTCAAAGAAGAAATCACAAAGGAAATTAGGAAATATCTTGAGAAGAATGAAAATGAAAATACAACATACAAACACTTGTGGGATGCAGCAAAGGCAGTGCTCAGGGAACATTTATAGCTATGAATGCCTATATCAAAAAGGAGAAAGATCTCAAATCAACAACTTTATCTCAAATCTGGAGGAACTAGAAAAGGAAGAGCAAATTAAACCTATAGCAAGTAAAGGGAAAAACATGAAACAGAGAATTGAAATAGAGAATTGAAAAACAATAGGGAGAATAAATGAAACCAAAAGTTGGTTCTTTGAGAAGATCAATAAAATTGACAAGCCTATAGCTAGATTGGCAACTGAAAAAGAGAGGACTCAAATAACTAAACTCCAAAGTGAAAGGGGAGGCATTACTCCTGATCCCACAGAAATATTAGGTTGGTGCAAAAGTAATTGCGGTTTTGCATTGTTGATATTTGCTGTTTGATATTGAAATACATTCTTAAATAAATGTGGTTATATTATACATCATTTTATTGTGCATTTCTCACTTTATATATATTTTTTGCTAATGACTTATTACTTGCTGTTTATTTTATATTTATTTTGGACTATGGAAATGATGTTAGACAAAAAGCAAATTCAAGCGATTTTCTTATTTGAGTTCAAAATGGGTTGTTAAGCAGAGGAGACAACTGCAACATCAACAACGCATTTGGCCAGGAACTGCTAATGAATGTACGGTGCAGTGGTGGTTCAAGAAATTTTGCAAAAAGACAAGAGACTTGAAGATGAGGAGTGTAGTGGCCAGCCATCGGAAGTTGACAATGAACAATTTAGAGCAATCATTGAAGCTGATCCTCTTACAACTGCACGAGGATTTGCCGAAGACCTCAATGTCGACCATTCTATGGTCATTTGGCATTTGAAGCAAATTTGAAAGGCGAAAAATTCGATAAGTGGATGCCTCATGAGCTGACCGAAAATAAAAACAATCATTGTTTTGAAGTGTCTTCTCTTTATTCCACGCAAGAACAACAAACCATTTCTCAACTGGGTTGTGATGTGTGACAAAAAGTAGATTTTATACAACAACTGGCAATGATCAGCTCAGTGGTAGGACTGAGATGAAGCTCCAAACACTTCCCAAAGCCAAACTTACACCAAAAAAAAAAGGTCATGGTCACTGTTTGGTGGTCTGCTGCAGGTCTGATCCACTACAGCTTTCTGAATCCCAGTGAAATCATTACATCTGAGAAGTATGCTCAGCAAATTGATGAAATGCACTGAAAATTGCAATGCCTGCATCTGGCATTGGTCAACAGAAAGGGCCCAATTCTTTTCCACAACAATGCCTGACCACATGTGGCACAATCGACACTTCAAAAGTTGAACGAATTGGGCTACGAAGTTTTGCCTCATCCGCCATATTCACCTGACCTCTTGCGAACTGACTACCACTTCTTCAAGCATTTTGACAACTTTTTGCAGGGAAAACACTTCCACACCAGCAGGATGCAGAAAATGCTTTCCAAGAGTTCGTCGAATCCCGAAGCATGGATTTTTATGCTACAGGAATAAACCAATATATTTCTCATTGGCAAAAATGTGTTGATTGTAATGGTGCCTATTCTGATTAATAAAGATGTGTTTAAGCCTAGTTATAATGATTTGAAATTCACAGCCCGAAACTGCAATTCCTTTTGCACCAACCTAATAAAAGTTTATAAGAGGATACTATGAACAATTTTATGGCAACAAATTAGATAAACTGATGAAATGGATAAATTCCTAGAAGCACACAACTTACCTAATGTGACTCAAGTAGAAGATCTCAGCAGACCTATAAAAAGTAAAGAGATTGGATCAGTAATCAAAAACCTCCCAAGAAGGAAGAGCCCAGGGCCAGACAGGTTCACTGGTAAATTCTACTAAACATTCAAAGAAGAATTAACTCTAATCCTTCTCAAAGTTTTCCAAAAAATTGAAGATGAGGGGACTTTCCCCAGCTCATTTAGTGAATCCAACATTACTCTAATGCCTAAGCCAGAAAAAGACATCAAAAGAAAAGAAAATTACAGAACAATTTTCTTTATGAACATAGATGTAAAAATACCTCAATAAAATACTAGCAAATCAAATCCAACAGTATATTAAAAGAATTATATACCATGATCAAATATGAGTTATCCCTGGAATGCAAGCATAGTTAAACAAAAGAAATCAATCAGTATAATACACCACATTTACTAAATGAAGGAAAAAATTCACATGATCATCTCAATTGATGCATAAAAGGCTTTGGATAAAATTCAACACCCTATCATGGTAAAAACACTCTGAAAAATAGAAATAGATGGTAACTTTCTCAACATGATAGAGGATTTATATGAAAAAACTCAGAGTTAAGGTTTTACTTAATAATGAAAGATTAAAAGCCTTCCCCCTGAGATCAGGAACAAGACAAGTATGCCTGCTTTCACTACTACTATTCAACATTGTACTGGCAGTCCTTGCCAGAGCAATTAGACAAGAAAAAGAAATAAAAGGCAACCCAATCAGAAAAGTAGGTTAAAGTACAACTATCTCTGTTTGAAGATGCCATGATCCTTTATATAGAAGATCCCAAAGAATCCACAAGACAACTACTAGAACTGATAAATGAATTCAGCAAAATTGCAGGATAAAAGATCGTCATTAAAAAATCAGTCGTGTTTCCATATGCCACCAAAGAGTAATCTGTAATGGAAATTAAAAAACAGTCCCATTCACAATAGCTTAAAAAGTGTAAAATACCTATGGATAAATTTAGCTGAGGAGGTGAAGGACTTGTACACTGAAAACTACAGAAAATTTCTGAAAGAAATAAAACCTAAATAAATATCAGGAATCCCATGTTCATGGATAGGAAGACAATATAATTAAGATGTCCGTATTACCCAAAACTATCAACCGATTCAATGTAGTAACTATCAAAATCTGAGTAGCCTTTTTTTGCAGAAATCGAAAATCTGATCTTCAAATTCATGTGTAATTACAAGAGGCCCTGAATAGCCAAATCAACTTTGCAAAGGCAGAACAAAATTGGAGGTCTCGCATTTCTCAATTTAAAAACTTACTACAAAACCACAGTAATCAAAACAATGTGGTACTAGCATAAAGATAGAAACATAGACAAATAAAATAGAATTGAGAGTTTAAAAATATACCCAAGTATCTATGGTCAACTGATTTTTTATAAGGGTGCCAAGTACTTTAACTGGAGAAAGAACAGTCTTTTCAACAAATGGTGTGGGGAACCTGGATATCCACATGCAAAAGAATGAAGTTAGATCCCTACTTCACCCCATATACAAAAATGAACTCTGTATGGATCAAGGACCTAAACATAGCAGCTAAAACCATTAAACTACTAGAAGAAAACAAAGGGGGTGCTTTATATCCATTGGATTTGGTAGTGGTTTCTTAGATATGACATTAAAAGCATGAACAACAAAAGAAAAATAGATAAAATGGATTTCATCAAAATTAAAAACTTTTGCACATAAAAGGACACTATCAAAAACTGAAAATACAACCTATAGAAAGGGAGAAAATAATTGTAAACCATATAACCTTATCAGATGATAAGGTTTAATAGCCAAAATATATAAGGAACTGCTACAACTAAACAACAAAAATACAAATAAGCCAATTAAAAAATGAGAAAACAACTTCAATAGACATTTCTCCATAGAAGTTAAACAAAAGGACAATAAGCAATAAGCATATGAAAAGCTGCTTGACATTATTAGTTGTCAGGGAAATAATGCAAATCAAAACCACAATGAGATACCACTTCACATTCACTAGGATGGATATAATTTTAACAAAAGAAATTATGTGTTGGCAAGGATGTAGAAAAATGGGAACCCTTATATACATTGCTGGTGGTATTATAAAATGGTGCCACCTCTGTGGAAATCAATTAGGCAGTTCCTCAGAAAATTGAAAATTGAATTATACTTTTTAGTATATACCCAAAAGAATTGAAAGCAGGTACTTGAACAGATATTTGTACACCAGTGTTTATATCAGCATTTTCACAAAGCCAAATGGTAGAAGCAACCCAAGTGTCCATCATTGGATGAACAAATATACAAAATGTGATGTATGTATACTATGAAATATTATTCAGCCAAAAAAAGGAATGAAATTCTCATGCCTCCTGCAACATGGATGAAACTTCCAGACATCATGTTTAGTGAAATAAGCCAGATACAAACAACAACAACAACAAAAAACAAATATTTTGTGATCTCACTTCTGTGAAATATCTAAAAGAGGCAAACTTCAGACAGACAGATGGAAATTTGTAGTTGAGCAGGCACAGGGGAAAGAAGGGAAAATGGATGTTAGTAATGGTAGCACAATATTGTGAATATAATTAATACTCCTGAATTGTGCACTTGGATGTGGTTAAAATGGGAATTTTTGTGCTCTATATTGGTTATTGCAATGAAAAGTTAAAAAAGAAACTATCCATCTTTGAACTTTTCCACAAATTCTGAAAATAAATTTATTGAACAATTTGCTTTGATATTTGACTTACAGCAGGTGATCAGAGAAGAAATGACCAATCCACTTTGAAAATCTTTGCCTATCTCTGTCTTTAAACATTTAAAATTACACTAATGAGAATTCTGTTACAGAAGTTAGTTTGAGAAAAGTTATTCAACTGTTTAACCATCATTTAACTTGTATGGCTTTAAAAAATATTTATGCAGATTTCTTTTGAAAATGTTATTCCTTTAAAATGGTTTAAAATCCTCCCTAAGAAAGCAAAGCAATAATGCATTTTAAAATATCATGTTAAATTTTAAAACATTTTTAATTTCAGGAAGAAGTCTACAGGCAAAAAGGTTAAAATAAAAGAAGATTTGCTTGAAGTCCAGGTAACATTCTCTCTCTCTATTTATATATATTTGATAAATAGTAGTCTGTGAATATGTGTGTGTGTGTACTAAAATTCTTCCTAGGATATTTCTTTCTTGCTGGTTGATTTTTCCTAGCAAGTTTCAGAAAATAAAATGGTAAATTCAGACATGTTTACTATTAATGTCTTGAAAATTACCATGATTTACTCAACTAGAGACAAAAATCATGGAATAAAGAATATCATATTGGGAGACACAGCAGGTTCTTATTACTTAAGTGACTTTGGACAAGTCATTTTAACTTATTTAAATTTCATAATTTCATCACTAAAAGGAGTAAAACAATAGCTGCCCCATCTATCTCAAAAATATTTCAGAGGTAAGAAGCAAATGAGAAAAAGGTCTTCATAAATTGTGAATTATGTAGCCCACTTTTTTTATGTGTTCTAATGGAAGGAATACAAGTAATCAAAGTTATTTTATATTGGTTTTGGAATTTTTTTCTTTTACTACAAGTTAACATCTTAATAGCTGTCATAGCATCATATGACCAATTTCAGTTGGTGCTAGACTTATGTGTCCCAGGAGTGTGCACCTGAATGATTTAAGAATTAGATAGCATCCATTTGGGAAAAAAATGAGAGTGCTGTTTGAGATACTGAATATAAAATGCCCAACTTTATGGTATTAATTTTCTCTTGTTGTATACCCATTGACCACAAGGCTAGCAGCTTGAAACAACATATATTTATTATCTCAGTGTCAGTGGGTTCGGAGTCTGGGCAAGGCTTAGCTTGGTGCTATGCTCCTGGTCTCACCAGATTGCAATCAAGGTATTGGCTAGGCTGTATTCTTTTCTGTAATTTGAGGTCTTTTTCCAAGCTCAAGTGGTTATGGCAGAATTCTGTTCCTTGCAGTTGTAGGTCTGAGGCCCTGAGCTTTTTAGTGGCCATTGGCAATTCCCTTCCACATTGCCTTCTCCATGGGCAGTTCACATTATAGCAGCTTGCTTCTTTAAAGCCAGCAGGAAAGGCGCTTTCTTGTTTGCTAAGACAAAATCTTAATGGAATGTGATCATGGTATTCAAATCCATCACTTTTTCTATATTCTGTTGGCTGGAAGGAAGTCACAGCTGCCACCTACACTCAAGGGAGTAGATTATACAGGGGATAATTCCAGGGTTGGAGATCATTGGGACAATCTTAGAATTTTATCTTCTACACTTACTGACCAACTTATTTTAGGTAGAACAGCATGAATATTAAAAAATTATTAGAATCGTATTATGTTATTAATATTATAAATCTTTAAGCCAATTTTATTTTAAATTACTTTTTATGAATTTAAAGTCAAAGTTTACTATGTAGGTATAATTTTTCTGGAGGAGAGGGTCTGTGGATTTAATGAGAGTTTTAAAGGAATTTGCTCTCTCTATCCTTCAGTGTTCCATTATGAACCCCCACTGATCTAGACTATTTTAGAGATCTATAGATACTAAAAAGTGACTTGTTTATGGTTAGAGAGAAAATTAGAAGTGAAATCTGAACTGCAAACAGCTTTCTGAATCCTGCTAAGCTTTTACAATTATATGGAAATTTATTCAATTTTGCTTTCTCATGCAGACATTAATAAAATAATGATTTGGTATTACCATATATTTGTTTAAGTAATTATAATGCTTATAAAATGTTTAGTAAGTCATATATAAAACTTTATTTTATTTTTAAATGAACTGTTAGTGTTCACCTCTTATTTAGCAGATCAGTATTCTAGTAATGATACTTAAGTTTATTTAAAGTATATGTGACAAAGTAATCCATTTGAACACAAGCCTGTCTCTTATATTGTACAAACTGGTTCTGGGCTAAGGTCAAGTGCTTTGCTTGCCTACTGCACACCCTGACATAGGGTTACATCTGCCTGGACAAAAATCATGCTTGGATAAAATGAAGAAAAATATTTTGTTTATCCTATTAACTTTTGATTTTCAGATTATTTGTTGAAAAATAGAATGCATACACTCTAGGCAAAAGGGCGATTGGCAGTTTAATCATATGGAGATAAGGAAGGAAGGATATTTTTGTAACCCAAAATTTTAGAAGATGGAAATAATTTTACATATTTGAATATTTTATGAGTCAAGTCATGTACACCGTATTTGTGCACCCTATTTTTGGAGGAGGAACCTCAGAGATGTTAATTAACTTGACCAGGTTTATAGAATTATTAGATGGACTTTGGTGTATTGGACAGCCCCAGAACCCTTTCTTTTTGTAGGTGGGGTCTAATATGACTAGCAGTTTAAATTAAAAGGTGATCTCCCATTTGCTGTTTCTTTTCAAGGGTCAACTTCCTAAACTTGCAGAACCATCAGTTTCCTTTATGCATAGTGCCAAGAACTATTTGTCTTTCTGTTAAAACTACATAATAAACCCTTTTTCTTATGCTCAGATATAAAGTCCTTAACACAAATATAAAGAGTAACTAATTACATCCTATATGTACTTTGGATAAATTTGTTGCATGTAATGTAATGTAATATAGGATGTACAGAATTGATAAATAAATACGGAGTTAAGTTTTTTCAGAATTTAAGGTCTCTAAATAATTTTGAAGCTAAAATATGTTAGCACGCATTGGAGACATAATGTCACAGACTAATTTCAACATAATAAATGCTCATATAAAAGGAGAACTATGATATAGTAACTTAGAATATGGAGTTAGAAAACAGGAGGAATTTCTATGTAGAAGTAACAATATATGGAAAGACAAAATGTTGAGGGAATAAATAGTACACAATCTGAGGTATAGATTGTAGGTGTGCTGCAGGGTGAGATGTGCCAGGTATATTTTTAACTTTGCAAATTACCACAGGCCTGAGTCTTGTTAATTGTTATGTCACTACGTGACAGAGTCCTTCCCAATCTTTTCCAGACTTCAATAACAATTTTCCAGCCTCACTGCCTTTTATAGTCTCCACTAACAATTTGTTTGTCATTCCTCCAGGCTTTGCCAGTAGCCTTCCTGATATTTTTCTGGTCTCTACTAACAGTCTTCTTATCACCCTTCCCACTTGTTTACCTGCTCAAATCAAAGCCAGTGCCACATGTTGTAGGTTTCTTGGTTACACCATCCCACTTAATAGGTATTTTTATTTCAGCAATCTATTGCTACATATCAAACTGCCTCAAAATTTAGTGGCTTAAAACAATGATTTATTGTTTTTCATAATTCTTGGTTTTGCTGGGATCAGCTGGAAGGTGTTTCTGTTTGATATCATGTTGACTAAGGTTACTTGTATGGGACCTCCAGCTACAGCTGGAAATATCCATGGTTGTTTCTCTCATTTGTCTGTTGTCTCATCATTCACTAATCTAGCCCATACTTTTTTACATGGTGTTGGATCCCAAAAGGGCAAAAGCAAAAACAGCAATGCTTCATACAGACAGGGAATGGAAGATCTTGAAGTTTTTTCCACCACATTCTGTAAGGAAGTCATAGGGCCAACCCAGATTCAAGGGGAGGAGTGCATAGTAAGGATTTTTCGGTGGCCATTTATGTAAATAATCCAACACAATACTCAAATTTTAAAACATTGTAATGGCATAAAATATTGCCCGCATTTTATTGCTCAGTTAAGCAGATAAATTTTGCTAAATAAATTTCTCTAAAATGTGGTGACTTAATACAGCAGAGATTCATTATTTTACCATTCTCATCTGGCCACCAGTCATTTAAATAATCATTTCCCCATGACTGCTTTCTTTGGCAGTTTTCAAGATTTCCTCTTTTTACTTGGTTTTCAAAAGATTTGAATCCTTCCCCATGTTTGCGATTCAGGGTTCAGGCAGAGATTTAGACAGAAGTTATGCAAAGAATTTGGGCTTCCCTCTCTCTGGTTCTCTTCTTTGTGTAATTTCCCCCTAATCTTTCCAGTGACTGTGATTGCCTTGAACTCTGCCCTCTGGTTCTTGGGTTATTAAAAACTCATATTTTCTATTAGCTCTTATGTACCCTGCCTTGTCAGACTAGGGCTTGCACTCAGACTAGAAACCATGAAATTGAGAATATTACTTAGTGGTATTCCCTTCTTCCAAATGTCATCTTCTCTAAAGAATCTACCTACTCTTGGTTGCTCTCCAGTATTGATAATTTTATTTTGCCAAGAGTTTATGGTTGTTACATGTGGCAGGGTTTGTCCAGTAGGAACTTCGTCTTCCATACTAGAAGCAGAACTGGGGACTTTAGTTCTGGTTCCTCAAACAGTCTTCCATCTGTTAGAGAATTCCTAAGTCTTTTTATAATTTTAAATTTTGAAATACTTTCAAACCTACTGGACAGTTACAAAAATAATGCAATGCCCATACAGAGAACTCCAACATACCCCTATCCCCCCAGATACTCAAAGTCACCAATTTTAACATGTTGCCGTATTTGTCATTATCTATCATCTTTCTCTCTCTCTCTGTTTATCTCTATAATATATGTATCTATCTATCATTTACCTATCATCATCTATTTATCAACACTTGAGTATAGGTTGTATATCTCATTTTCCTTGAATACTTAATACTGCCATGTACATTTTCTAAGAACAAAGATATTCACTTATGTAACCACTTTAAGTGCAGTGATCAAGTTCAAGAAGTTTAACATTGAGATAAAACTTATAGTCTATATGCCAGTTTTTTCGTATGTCCAAATAATGTCCCTTTGAGCCTTTTTCCCTCCTTGATAGAGCCCTTCCAAGATCATACAGTATATTTAATTGTCATTGTCTATTTAGCTGCTCTTTTTTTAAATTGTGGGAACATATATACAATATAAGTTCTCCCATCTCAACCACTCCCTATTCAAAGGGGCTGGTAACAGTCACAATATTGCAGTACCTTCTTTATCTTCCATTATAAAAATGTTCCCATCTCCCAAACAGAAGTCCATTATGCATTGACTTTCCCTCCCCATTGCCTCCCATACCTGGCAGTCTATACTCTAATTTCTGTCTCTATGAGCTTGCATATTCTTTGATATTTTCTTTGTAGTTACCATGGGACTTAAATTTAACATTCTAAATCTATAACATTCTCATTTGTTTTGAAATCAATTTAACTTCAATAGTATATACAAACTATGTTCCTATATCCCTCCATCTCCCCACCTTTCTATAGCTCTTGTCACAAATTGCATATTTATACATTAGTCCAAAACCACTGATTTATCATTACATTTTATGCATTTGCCTTTTAGATCCTGTAGGAATTAAACAGTGGAGTTACAAATAAAAAATACTATAGTTTGCCATTTATATTTACCCATTTTGTTATCCTCATGGAGATCTTTATTTCTTCACAAGGCTTCAATCTACTGTCTAGTGTTCTTTTCCTTTCAACTTGTAGAACTCTCTTTAGCATCTCTTCTGGGGCTGGTCTAGTGGTGATGAACTCCCTCAGCTTTTGTTTATCTGGGAATGTCTTAATCTCACCATACGTTTTAAAAGAGAGTTTTGCCAGATTTAGAATTCTTGGTTGGCAGATTTTTGCCTTCAGCACTTTAAATATGTCATCCCAATGCCTTTTGCCTCCATTGTTTCCAATGAGAAATTGGCACTTAATCTTATTGAGGTTCCCTTGTACGTGACACAGTGCTTCTCTCTTGTGGCTTTCAGAATTCTCTCTTTATCTTTGGCATTCAGCAGTTTGACTATAATGTGCCATGGTGTGGGTCCATTTGGGTCATCCTGTTTGGAGTTTGTTGAGTGTCATGGATGTATTATATATGCATGTCTTTTGTTAAATTTGGGACTTTTTAGGCATCATTTTCTTGAATATTCTCTGTACCCCTTTCTCTTTTTCTTCTGCTTTTGGGACTCCCACAATGCATATAATGATATGCTTAATGGTATCACACAGGTCTTAAATATGCTCTCATTAGGGCTTATCCATACAATCAGTTTAGAGAATAGCTCCAGGCCAAAGTATAGAGGCTTCTCTGATCCTTTCTGTGCACATGTCTTGTCTTGGGCATGCATGTGTGGCCCTAGGAGTACCCCTGTTTTCCCAGATCTGAATGTCTCCTTTTCCATAGGGAACAGTTTGCTCAAAGTCACAGGCACTGCATTGTATGTTTTATAGTCAGCAATCTCTTGCTCCAGATAGTACAACTTGACTACTTTCCCATGGCATTCTGTAGGAGAGTTCCATGAGCTGCCTTCTACATACAGGGCAAGTTCTGGGATGGCAAGCACCTCAGGCCACCACCAGACATACATACCCTTAGTATGTACATGAGGGTTACTCTTTTCCCTCCAGAAGTAAGATCAGGGATCCACAATGGGAGTAAGGTCTGGCTCCACATTAAGCTGTTGGGTGGAAGAAGGACCTATCAAGGAGATCCTACCTACCAATTTTAAGTAGCTATTTTCTTGATTTAATGCATGCACCTGTTACTGCAGTCCTTTAACTGTTTTCAGGTGCATTGGGAAAGAAGTTTCTGCCATTTCTTAATGGTTTTTCAAAACTTCTGCAGGGGAATGGAGCCCTGAAGAGTCCCACTCCGCTATCTTGCTGTAATTCTCCTCCCTGAGTCTTTTTATGTTTAATAGAATTCACTTTCACAAAGCCAGAACTATTTTTCTTTTGTGTTAAGAATTGAGATGCTTCTTTTCATAAAATATGAAATGTTTCTCTTAAATATTTGAGGCCTAGAGTAAAGGAGAAATGAAATTATTAACCTGTAGTTGTAATTTGCCAGCTTCAAGGTCAGTTTGCCTGTGGAAAATCAATAGGAAGCTTTAGCTACAGGCATTATCTATCATTATGCCTGAGAAGGTGCATTTAAATGTTCATTCTCAAATCATCATCTTGGCCTTCTATGGATTTTGGAAAGGTAATAATTGCAAAACTGAATTAGTGAAAACAAAAATACCAAAATGAATACTTTCCCCCCCCCCCCATTACATCCTAGAAAGAAGCATTTGCTCTGGATCTTGAGAACAAATTACTTCAAGAACAATTGAAACTGGCTTTACAGGTAAAGGATATCTTATTCTTTTAAAATTGTTAACAAATGATACAAATGTATAAAGAACATTTTAAATGAATAATTTTTACCTTATAAAATAATAGGTCTATATATTATTCTAGTTTGGCACTTTAAAATATATTATTTTATGCATTAGGAGTGTATTAATAAAATCTAACATTCATATTTATTAAATTCAGTAAGGTAGTAAGAAAAGTAAACTTGCTAAATTGAATAAAAGACAACTGGTAGAAAATATAATACCGAAAAGAAAAATACTGCAGGCATGCCAATCAAATTCAGTTAAACTAGCATGGTGGCTCTTATTGTTCTTTTCTAAATTCTAGCTAAACAATAAGATAAGAAATGAAAAAAGGTACAAGCATTTTCATAAAAGGCTAAACAAAAATGTAATTGTTTATAGATTATATAATTCTCTTCAGAAAAATGCAAGATCAGTTTATTAATGATAGAGTTCAGAAAGGTAGCTGGACTGCGAATATTCTTGCTGTCCTGATTTTGTGATAATCAGGATAGGCTAAACATTCACTATATTAGTAACTATGCATGTGTCCCCAGACCAAGTTTTTCTCCTTAGGTCTGGTTTTTAGAATGCTGGTGATAAACTAAGCCTGATTTATTATATGACCATCCTGTATGGAAAATGACTATAATTCTAGGTATCTTTGGTCAACCTTAAGAGTTATAGCAGGGGGACAGATGTGGCTCAAATGGTTGGGCATCTGTCTCCCGTATGGGAGGACCTGGGTTCGATCCCTAGGACGTTCTGGTAGAAATTTAAAAAAAGGAAAATATAGAAGGCACACAGGCTGCCAGGCCCCGTGTGTGGGTGCACCATCAGGCACCGTACGCAAGTACGATGCCAGGCCCTGCGAGTGTGTGAGCCCCCCAGGCCCCACGCCTGGGTGCACCACCAGGCCCCGTGAGCCATGCAGCAAGATGATGACATAACAGGAGAGTGACACAAGGGAAAGCCAAGATGAGAAGTGCTGAGGAACCAGGAATTAAGGTGGCACAGGCGGTAGGATGTTTTCTAAGTTCACAATGTTTACTGAACACTTATAATTTATTTATGTTCATGTATGAATGATATACTTCAATAAATTGTTTAAAAAAAAAGGAAAGGTAGCTGGAGATGAAATAGATATAAAACAGAATAGGTTTCCTATTTATCAGTAACACTCATTTAGAAAACATAATAGAAAAAGTCTATTTATAATATTAGTCTAACATAATAATAGGAGAATATATTTAACAAAAATATACAGAGCTTTATATGAAAAATATATAATACTTTAGCAAAGGACAAAGGTGAACACAGAAGAAATTGAAATTTGTGGTTTTAGGTTTGAAGACAGTATTACAAATATTTCAATTTTCCACTTCCCCAAAATTAATATAGAAACTGAAAGCCATTTATTTCTAGATATAAATGGATTTTTTTCAGTTTAACCAAATTATTATAAGATATATTGAGACAAGAAATTGGTGGTTATACAAAAGAAGAATGTCAGTATGAATTGATACCTTTCTGGGAGAAAATATATAGCAGAAGCCTTGGAAAGTACATACTCTTTTCACGCAACAGTCCACTTCTAAAAATTTATCCTAAACAAGAAAAAAGTGTACAGAGATTTGTATACTGTAATATTTTTAATAGTCTCATTTTTGTTGTATCATCTTGTTGCATCAGCTCTCTGCGTGGGCCAGCTCTCCGCACTGGCCAGTCTCCGATGAACACTGTTTTTGTTGATGCATATATTCCCTCATACAAATAACTTATCTGTGTAATTATAAGAAGCAACATTTTAAAGAAAATTTGTGTTCTGGAAGAAATAAATTATTTTCCACACTTTTTTCCTGTCTTTGATATGACAGCTATTGATTATTCTGGTTATAATTTATCACTTTTTATTATATATAACTTTATTTTTATTGTGCCTGTATAATAATTGGAGCCCTTTTAAAAAAAATAATAGCCAAGAGAACTTCCTGGGTATAAAAATAATCCTTAAAGTGGAAGCTGTTTCTTTACAGGTTTTAAATTCAATTGTAGAACTATTAAATTATGGCTTAAACAAATGGCTTAATTTAGCTTCCTCCAACTTAGTGAAAGTTTGAGAAGTAAGGTGGACATGAATATATGCAGATTCCTGAAGGTTGTCACATTGGCAGGAAAATGTCACAAAACAATTCTTAATAAACTGTTTTTTTTTTTTTTTTTTAATGCAGAAAGCTGAAAGAGCTAATCATCAACTTGAATATTTCCTAAGTCAAGGGAAGGAGTTTTGTAAAACTGAGAAGTCCAAGACAACCATGGAAATGGGTATTAGTAAAATAAAAGTTAAAGGTGAGGATTCAGAAAATATACCATTGGAGAAAGAAAGAAAAGCATCAGTTTCAGATTCACCTGGAGGAAAGAGAGATGAAATCCAAGAACAATCAAAGGTGGGGAAATAATCAAAATAGAGACAGTAGTATGTACTTTAAGAAATTTATCTTTCATATTATTATTTATTTATTTTGTATATGTCATTTTAAAAAAATTTCTCTAGGCTTTTTTTTTTTTCTTAAACTTTTGCCTTTTACCCTCTGAACTTCCTAATTCATATTGTCTTGAATACCAAGTTATAACATAAATATGTGTTGATTTTGAGTGATCACTTAAGCATCTGAGATCGGAGGAAATAGGGGTTCACAGACTAAAGGCATTTTTCCAAAATTAAATATAAACGCTACCCTGTGGGGGAATAAAAAACCTCTTGAAAAACAATTTATTTTAATCTGTTATGCTTATGTAGTACAGTGGATTTAGATGCTCTTTCTTGAACTTTGTTCAGATTTGTTAATGCATTTCTATCTTTGAAGAGAAAAAACAGTCCACCAACAAGCAACTGTATCGATGAAAAATAAAAAGAATCCAAGCAGTAAATCAAAGTTGTCGAGAATTTCAGGAGCTAGATTGCAAACCCTAATGCAATTCATTTTATTTGTCCTTGGTTTAGTGGTAGCGCTATTGCCAGGTCCCCCATTTCATTAATAGTATTGTATATTCCTTAGTGTCTTTCCTTCTTGTTTTCACATTGAGAGTTTATGTAATTTGGAGATAGGAGAGAAAAACTAGCAAAAGATAAAGTAAGTAGTCGGGTAAAACTGAACTAAAGACCCAATCATCTATCTTTTTAAAGAGGCTATGAGACTATCAAACTATTTTTTATCCTTGTTTTTATCTTCCCTTTTTCTATCTAATTTTACTGTGAGCCACTTCAACTTCTACCTGGAAAAGTAAATATAAAGAAAACTGCTCTGAGGGAAAGAAAAAAAGTTTAATTAGGCCAGTAAATCAATGAAAATGTATGTCAAGTGCACTGAGTTGGCTACAAAAGCAAATGTTTTTAGAAATGCAAGTCCCATCAGCTGGTTTAAGACAAAGATAAAGGGAAGCAACATAATTTAAAACATGCTAGTTATTTTATATCTGTATAGATGTGATAGCCTTTTATACCACACTGTAAGATTGTTATTAGCACTCACATTTTAAAGATGAAGAAACTAAGGCTTTAAAAGAATTAAGTAAACTATGAACATAGCACAGTAATGTTGAGCTAGATTTCAAATCCAGGTCTTCTGGCTTCAAAATCTGATCTATTTGCTTATCTATTTGGATGCATTCAGAGCCCTCCTTTTGTTAATACTTCATTGTTTTGTATTTCCCAGTATTTTCCTTTCCTGAATCCAAAATGAAGGCTATCATCTGTGACCGATTAAATATAGAAAAAGTTAGACTAAATAGTAAAGTGGAATTGAACAGAAAGAGCATTTTCATGACCTAAAACATCATGTAGATTTCAACATGGGCAGGTGATTCTAATTCTTAATAGTTTCATATACAAATTTAGATATTCCTGTCCTCCTATGTATTAACTTTTACATTCATTAATTAAACATTTAATATGTGGTAGGTTCTTTGCATGGTGGTGCATAATATCATTTATTCTGATTGGCTTGCTCTGGTAGAAGTAAAATAAGAGTCATTGTTACTGGCAATTTTGATATTGTCAACATTTTCTTATAGTAAGTCTTCAATTAATTAAAATTTTACTTCATCCCAAAACTCTATATTCAAATTATTTTTGACAAGGTCACAAAGCATCTACTTGATGCTATTGTGAAGTCTGCTTTTCAGTTTTATTTCACTTATCCTCTTAGTAGCACCTGACCATGTTTGCCCAGTTCACCTCACATTTATTTCTTTTTAATATACTCTGTATTTGAGTTTAGAGACAGCATACTTATTTTTCCTTATATTTCTCTGGTACTCCTTTTTGGTCTCATCTTGCTCTGTCCACCCTTTACTATTGTTATTTCTCTGGTTTCTGTCCTAGATTCTCTTTTTTTTCCCTCATACTCTTCCTGGGTTTGCTCTTATATTGCTATCGTGGTTTGAAGATATAGGTACCCAAGAAAAGCATGTTCTTAAATTTAATCCATTCCTATGGGTATGGACTCATTGTAAGTAGGACCTTTTGATGAGGTTACTTCAGTTAAGAAGGTGTGGCCCACTGCACACATAATGGGGCTTAATCCTATTACTGGAGTACTTTATAACCAGAATGAAATTCAGAGAGATAGAAGGCCACGGAAGCAAGAAGCTGAAAACAACATAATCAGAAAGAGAAGGGAGAGACCAGCAGATGCCGCCATATGCCTTGCCACACGGCAGAGGAGCCAAGGATTACAGGCAGTTGGTTTTCAGGAAGAAAACATCACCTGATGATGCCTTGATTTGCACATTTTCAAGGTCTCAAAACTGTTAGCTTGTAAGCTAATAAATTTCTGTTATTTAAGCTGAGCCTTTTCAGGGTATCTGCTTTGAGCAGCGGAGGAGACTAAAATACCTTCCTAGCTTCAAGTGCCACATAAATCTCTTATCTCTAACTTAGATAACACCTAATTTTCAGACCTGTTTATCCATCACTGTACTAAATAGATCTACGTGAATGGACTACAAGCATTTAGTACCAGCACATTCATATGAGATTGTGAAGACTTCAGAATTTCATGTTAAGTTAAGCAGTTTGGTCTTCAATTTTCAGAAAAGGAAGAACTTCTAAAAGTTTTTGGGTAAAGGAATAACATGTCAGAAATATGTTTTTAAAGAAATAATTGTGCATCAATGAGGCAGATGTGCTCTTCTCTATTACTGATCCTATAACTAATGAAGTCTTTCTGTAGATATTACACCTATGAATTTATTTCATTTCTTTTGCTGACACAGAGCTCCTGGATATTATAGTGCCTTTGCTTAGCTGTGGAGCTGTAACATTGCTAATAGCAAGAGAGGGCTTTCTCATCTGAGATGGGAAGCTTCCAGTGCTTTTGGGTTTGGGCTTTACAGGGAAGCCCAGCTTATTACCACCCTTGTTATTGGAGATAGAAACTTAAAATCTAAAAGAGGTAAAGGAAGAATTTAAGGAACACCTATTACTGGACACTAAATTACATTATATAAAAGGTCTATCATATGAACATAATAATGGTGACATGTTGGAAGAAGGAATTAGTATTTATTTTTGTATCCTTTTAAAGGTTATTTATTAGAGTAAAAGTCATTTGTAAATTAGAGGGAGGGGTAAGAACTAATATTATTTCTATGTGACAGTAACCACATGTAATTATGAAACCCTAATTAATGAGGGATGGTAATTTCTAAAAGTGCTGTGAGGATGAAATGATGTAATGTTATGAACTGCTTTGTATATTGTGAAACTTTATGTAAATGTGAAGTTGGGTCATTATTTAGCTCCTGCCTGGTTGTCAGCCTAGGCCATATGAAAACTACTGGTGGTTTATTAGCTAATATATAGGCTGACTCTTGTGACATACCGAACCAAAATTGATAATGACTCAAACACAATAGAAGTTGACTTCCTCAATTAAATAGTCCAGGGAAGTTCAAGGTCAGTGGTGGTGGAAGGGGATTCTGCTCCACATTGTCATCCTGGGATCCTGGCTTATGGAGCCTTTGCTATTTCATATGTATGGCTTCCTGGGCCACCATGGGCATAGACATCTAGCTACCAAAAGAGAAAAAAGCTTGGAGGCCCAAACAAAAGTAATTTTCATTGACTAGGTCTGGATGAGGTTAACATCATTTTCTCGCACATTCCATTATCACATTTAATTGTAGAGGGACTTAGAAATGTAGACTGGCAAAGTGCCCAAGAAGAAAACACCATGTTTGGTAAGCAACTAAAAGTCTTTGTCACAGAGGCAAAGCCAGCTAATCTTTGTATAAAAGAAACCTGGGTTAGGTGAAATTCAGGGATAAAACCTAGAAATAATGTCTATGCTATAGAACAAATCTATTACCTTTGCAAGAGGTAGTTATTAAGAAAATCATAGTTTCTTGGCCATGAGTCTGTTTTGATCACACACCCTGATAAACATATTTTAAGCATGCATTCTCAATATTGTTTTAAAATTTATAAATGAAAAAATGTGCTACAATATGAGTATATTATTTACATTCTAAATCCTTCAAAATAATATTAAAAAGGATTAGATAATTGCATAATAAATAATTTAAAACTAATTTTTATTTCCTAAAATTATTAAACCTACTTTATGCTCATTTAGAAATATAAACAATTATTTTAGTTTCTCACTGTGATCTAAGGTATAGAAGATGTTACCAGTGCCTTCTCTAAAATGTCTCTTCCAATGTCAAAATGTGATAATTTCTTATCGATACCATAACCTTATAAAATTACCATATTAAAAAAACTGTTTTGAATATTTTCCTATATGATTTAATGTAAGTATTTTATATGCATATTTAGTATATTCAAATTTAGTATTATCTTTATCACAGATCTCATTTGTCCATCATGGAAGTCCAATTGAAGAAAGGTAAATTTTTAAAAAAAATTTATTTTATTTTCTAATCTTTTCAGTTCACATATCTAAGTGGGGAAATATCTCATCTAAATTCCTATCTTAAAAATCCTTGATTTCTATCTTTGCTTATTTCTATCTAATCTTTGAAGCTAATTTTAGATAGAAAACGTTTGAAACTTTAGGTTTTTTGAAAGATAGAAGAGTTTAGATACAGTCAAAAATCAATTTTTAAAAATGAAAATTTAAATTAAGGAACAGTTCTGATGTACAAACCCACTTTTTTTTTTCTGACAGGAACAATCATATTTCCAGATAGTGAGAAGTTGGCTCTTACTTTAAATTAATTTAGTTATCATCATTAAGAGGCATAACCTGGATGCATAAAACAACTCACTTAAAAAAATCACTTTTGCCTTTTGATTTTGCTTACCTTATACATATGCACATAAATAGTTGAGCTATTTGAGTCATTCAATTTAATCTTTTAGTTTTTAATAGTGAGTCTGTTTGATTAACGTATTATGATTGATTCATAAATGTTCTGAAACCAGTCAAGAAACTATAAACCATAGCCAGATATATTAGTGGGGCAGCAAATTCTGTCAGTAAGAGGTTGTTGTCCAATGAGAATAAACAGTATTGATGTTTCACTTCAGTCACTGACCTTAATTATTGAGAATTCAAATTCACTGTACATGAGGCACTTATTCCTTATTACTGAGCTTAATGTGTAAAATTTTGACTTTGATTACCACACAGAAAAAGAGGACATTACCTAGAAGTATGCATTTTTGTGCTTCATTCCCATTTTTAATATTTCTAAATTACAGACCCATATGAATTAGGAAAAATTAGGTAACAAGGGTGATGATTAATGGCCAGAATTTTTGAAAAGGTCCATTTTTAGTGTCTTAGTGATTTTAAAAATATATGTATTAACATCTCAATGGGAAATTAGACATTGATTTATTACTTATGCTTTACAAACTTATTAAGTGTAGATTTCTAGTCCTTTAATCATTTATGTTATAAATATGAATATTTGATAAGGTATAAGAAAAAGTTGTATTAATAATTTTCAATTTTAATGGAAACTTAACCATCTTATCAACTGTGTAGACATAGAAACAAATAAAGCGTGATACTTTTATTTTCATGGTAAGGTTATGGTAGAGCATGGCATACTATTAGATATTATAATCTTTCAATGGAAGCATGTTGAAGTATAGACTTTAAAACCCTGAAAGAGAAAGTCAGTAATTTATCACTCTGAAGAATCTGATGTAAAAACTTTTGACATAAGTTGTTTTAATATTGAATATTTAGTTGATTAATATGATAGACTCTTTAGTCACTTGGTGAATCTCAGAAAGTTAGAAACATTTAAAAAAGATTTTTTTAAAAGAGATTCTCTAGTCTCTATTAAGCAATAGTAAAGCAATCTCAGTTACTTTCTATGAACCTTTAGAAAAATCCTGAAGAGGGGGTATTAGGTGTTACAGTGAGTTACTACCCCTGTCAGCCTCCATTCAACTGGCCTTTTATGTTACAGTTGGGAGTGATTATGGAAAGGGGTAGAATGGGAGAAAGGTTGAATGGGGAACAGCAGACTGACTGGAAGATGATAGGGTATATGAGACATTAGAAGCAGGAAAATCATAGTATGACTATCAATTCCCCTTAAATGGCTTTTTCTATCAATGTTGATTGATACAATGTTTACTTTCCCTAACTTCAGGAGGAAGGTTATTTCATTTCATTTTAATTCAATTTAGTTCAAATGAGGAAACATGAACTGAATGTTCATCCTGTGCAACACCCTGTGCTAAATATTATGGGAAGGTACAAAGATGACAAATATACGGTCCTTGCCCTCAGTGCATTAACAGTTTAGTAAGGCAGACAAGACACTTACAAAAATAAGTATAGTATAATGCAGAAGATGCATTCTATAAAAAGCTAACAAGAAGCTGCATCAAAAAGGTGGAAAAGTTATTTCTAGCTGGATTGGAAATTGGATAGCATTTGATTTAAGAAAGATAGGTGGGTTAGATCTGCTCAGGGAAAGGCCAGAAATTCATTTTGTTAGGAGTCTGGGCTGAGGAGAAATATAGGAGATATAACAGAAAAAAGGTGATTATCAGCTTCATAGGTTTTCTTAGAATTGCCCTTAACAACCTTAGGCTGACTGTTGCTATATACAATTTTAAAAAATCAAATTATTAAGGACAATGGCACAATATTATTCATCAAACTTCATTTTGGGTTACTTCTTAGATCCTAATAGAATTTCTGAAATACTTTGGAAAAGTCTCCCAAACCTTCAGAGAGTGAATGGGAGCGAAGTAAGGAGACCCTACCTGAACAGATACCTGGTATTGCTTACAATAAAGTACAAATTTTTTTGCACTTTACAACATTGAGCTATTTATTTTGGCTTAGGGAATGAGTTAGTGGCAAATATTTAATTAAACACATAAATCTTAATAAGTTAGTGTTTTACTTCATGTGTTGTTAGATTTTCTTAAATGTTTTAAGTCATTGAAACTTGTGTCCTTTAGAAATGAAAACGTAAATGATCTCTTGGTGTTTTTTAAGAGTTGCACATTGGGAAGCGGGTGTGGCTCAATGGATAGAGCTCCCGTTTACCATATGGGAGGCCCCGGGTTCGCTTCCCGGGGCCTCCTTGTGAGGGCAGGCCGGCCGGCCCGC
>JAQZBX010022174.1:0-31760 GCA_029593785.1 Cabassous unicinctus | reverse complement strand
ATATATATATATAACTGGGAATTTATGTGATAGGATAAATTACAATGTCAGTATCTTCCTCACAAGGTAGAAGGTGCAAGATTCTGCTATATTTTAATGTATCCAGTGCTACAATGAGAACTATGAAAGTAACAACAATAATGATATTTTACAATTGGTTTAGGGTGCAGGAGAGCTGGGGTGTCTAAGAAGCTCACTATTCCCTGTCCAGCTGATGCTAACAGATAAAGTCAGATGGCACTGGAGGTTAGAACAGAGTGGCAGCAGCTCTTTCCTTTCGTTTTAATGCTTTTTAAACTCTCTTACTCTTAACCATGTACATATTTTATTATGCAAAATAAACTAAAAGTAATTGGAAATAACTGTGGTAAAAGCCTCTTTTCCAGTGGCATAGGTTCTGGATCTACTCAAATGACACAGGATGAAAGTGAACATCCTGACCCTTCTCACCATTCTACCCCCTCAAACAACATGCAAGGTGGTCATGGCATCTGGTGCAGAATAATTGTCCTGCCTGGAGCAAACACCACCCCTCAGTGGGCAGAGGCTCTCACAGTCTGGTGCCTGGGAAGAGACACCAGCCATGGTTGAGAATCTGGGTTCTCATCTGGACTCAGCCCTGATTGGCTGTGGGGTCCACACATCATGTGTCATGCTGTGTGAGACACATGATATGTCTCCTCCTCCTGTGGCATGTGAGAAGCCACAATGACTAGAATTTGGGCTCTGAGTGGCTGGCACCAGGAACACAATAAATATGATGACTGAAAACCTGAAACACATTAGCAGTTGTATTTACAGTGATCCTAAAGGAGAACTGCTATATTACTGAAAACTGAAAAGGATTAGCAAGAGTTTAAAAGTGGATTAAACAAATGAAAGTGCATTAAAGGAGCACCAGGCAAAATGTAACTAATAATTTACAGAATTAATACTCATTGAACATTCACTATCTCAGACTAGGCTTCAAGGCTTCCTTAACCCAGATAATCTCTGCAGCAACTCCACATGGCAGGTCCTCCCACTAACCCTACTTCACAGGTGGGAAAGCAGAGGCATAGAGAGGTCAGGTGAATCTGCTGAAGTTCACACAGCAAAGTTGGGCTGGGATCAGAAGTGAATCAGATGGGAAACCAGAAGAGATACTGATGTCATAATGGTAAAAGGAAAAGGAGGAACAGACACAACAGGGTCACAGGTAGACTGGGAAAGGGATCTCAGTAATGGCTTGGATCTCAGCCCAGCAATGGCCAGGCACTTAGGCCACCAGCACCATCCTTATAGTCCCATTTGCTTCATGCAAAGGATGGGCCTCCAGCTACAGGGCCAGGAAAAAGAGGTTTGTGGCCCTGATGCTTGACTCATGTCTACCTTGAAGCACCTTCACTTTCCCCAGCAAGGCTGGATTCAGGGCTGTGTGCTCTGGGCTGAGCAGAACCAGGGACCCCTTCTGTGCCTGGCAATAATGCACCAACAAATGGCATTGTTGAGGGCATACTAGCCACCATTTACTTAACTCCAGCATTCACCAGAGTCAACCTTCCCAGTGTCCTGCACTGGCCTTTCAGGCCATAAGCACTCACCATACCAATGTCCTTGGTACCACTGTGGTGAGGACATCAGATTTTCTTCCAGAGACACTGAGAATTGCTCAGCTTTCTCTCCAGAGAACTAGAAAAACCCTGGTCTCACTGGGATGTGACTCCTCATGGATGTGGGGCCCCTGCACTGTTTGTGAACCCTGTGCCTCTGCAGTTGTAGCTTCATCATATCCTTTCCTGTTGAGAGCCATCAGGTACCCTTCACAGAACCTCCCCGCCAGTCCCAACTGAGCTGCACAGGCTGAAATCATTCCCATTCTTGGCATGGTTGCCCCATCTTACCTTAGGCCTCAGATCAATGACCACTCCCTCAAAGAGGCCACCCTGGTCCACCTGACTGAGCTGGGGACACCTCTCCCATAGGCTTGGCTATCTCTGATGCCTCTGACTGCCTTTACCATTGTTCTTATAATTCTGATCAGGCCTTCACGTGTCTATTCACATCACTCTTTTACTTTTGAGCAAATTTGCAATGACTGAGCCCTCCTTTGGCCCAGGAATTTTATGGGGTATATGTGGATTTGTGCTGGACAAAACCAAGGCAGCCCCTCCTTGTGGATCTGTAGTGTAGTGAAGATAGACAATAGGCAGGTAAACTAATAAATGGGACTGCAATTATAACTCAAGGAAGGGAAAGTGGAGGTGGTAATGAGGGTGAGCTGCCTAACAGGGCCAATGTCAGTCTCTGAGGAGTGACATTGACATAGGAACCTCAAGGGTCAGAAGGTGCCAGCCACACCAGGAGCCTGGCTTCATTCCCCAGGAGAGGGAATAGAATGTGTAAATGTCCTGAAGTGGGAAATGGTCTCAGGAGGTCTAGGACAGAAGGGCAACCAGCATAGCCATTGAGAGATGAGTCTGGGCAGCAGGTGGTGCTGGAGCATGATGTCTGGGAGCCAGTGAAGCAGGCACCTGTCAGGATCTCCTCTGCACTTGTAAAAATCTCTCTGGCTCTTGGGCAAAGAAGGGCAAGAGAAAGTGGGGTGGGGGTTGGTCAGGTAGACAGTGTGTTAGCTTTGTGGATGTGGGGAGTGGTAAGAGAAAGTACTGGGTGGAATTGAGGAGCATTTTGAAGGTAAATTCAACATAAATTATGCATAGGTTGTATTATAGCATGAATTGAGGGGGAAAGAAGCCCCACCTCCCTTATTAGAAATCTTTTCAGCAAGATGTACTTTGGAGTTCAGAATTTTAAGATTTTAAGAAGGTATACAATGCATAAACCATGTAACTAATGTCTTCTGGACCAGCACTCTGTAGTCAACCACATATTTACTTACGTGGCAAATTGCATTACTAATTGAGTAAATAAAGGCATCAATATCTTCACATCGGCAGGATAGTCCCATCCATATTATCTATGGTATATAAGGCCCCTCTCAATTGGAGGTGGAGTGGATATCACCATCCCAGACTCCTCAGGATTGAGGGAAGAGCTATGGACTAGAAGGGACTTACTGGTATTCTATTACAGACATATTGTGATTCAAGCAATGGAAGAAATTACATTGATGTGGAGCCAGTGGCCACTGGATGCTCTGGGGTCAGGAGAAGGAAAAGCAGTTGTAATACAGGGGCTTTTTCAGGACTTGGGAATTGTCCTGAGTGACATTGCAATGACAGATATAAGCCATTTTATATAATCATATAACATGCAGAACTGTGTGGGAGAGAGTGTGGTCTACAATGTGAACTATGGTCCATGCTTAATGGCAAAGCCCCAGGATATGTTTATCCATTGCAGGTGATGTGCCACATTAATGAAGGATATTTAGGTGGGAGGGTCTGGGAGGTGTGGGGAGTGGGGCGTATGGAAATCCCTATATTTTTGTGTGTGTAACATTTATGTAATCTAAGTATCTTTTAAAAAAAAAATAAAAAATTATTTTTAAAAATATCTTCACTTCAACATAGGTCAGGTTTGCTGTCAAATGAGGTCAGGGACCTTGGGTCCCTGGATGCATTATCCACACATATGCTAGTTACTCCAGCCTGCTTTCAGGGTGGCTTTGGTCTTCCGCTTTCTCCCACACTCTGCCCCAGGCCCACATCCAGGAACCAGCAGGTCGCCTGCTGCTGCTCTTGCAGGGCCAGCATGAGCACACACACTAGCACTACATCCTTGCTGTCCAGCAGGTACAGGAAGAGCCAGCTCTCCAGCAAGGCCTCCACCAAGGCAAGTCATCCTGCAGGTCCTGGTACAGACTTTCCACAAGGACCACCAGCTCCAAGGATGACAGACAGATGCCCCCACTCTTCCACCACAGCACCAGGAAGCTCTGCATCACCTCTTGTGCTGGGTGTCTGCTCTGCCAACAAAGAGAATAAATAGTCGTGGCAGCACCAGTCTCTGTCACCCTGCAATGCACATGGCACCACATGCACCTTCCCTATTCTCAGACCACCTGAGAAGGAGCCACCAGAGAAAAGGTGGGGGTATCAAAGCATAAAGAATTTCCTGCCAACCCCCCCCCAAAAAACATGCCTTGAGGAACACTGGATAAGTGCCACATGTGTGCCTGGGACCACCCTTCACAGTTCATCTCTGTCCCTGAATCTCTCCTCTGCCCCCTTTGGCCACACTGGCCCAAGTGGCTTAGGGGCCCATCTCTAGCACCCCATCCACACAGCCCCACCCACCCTATCTCCCTGAATTTTGTGTCCCCCATAGTGATCCTGAAATTTACAGTTGGGTTTGGTCTGACTCCTTCTCTGGGCCCTCAGCTGGATGGGGGCCACTATCTGCCTCACCAGGATTTCCCCAGCATCTGCCAGAGAGATGTCCTATGCCTTACCAAGCAGTCAGAAAGCAACTCAACCAGGGCCGGCAGATGTCATTTCCATTTCAGCAAAGACCCGACTAAAGCAGCAGGATTAGCATGGTTTTTGAGCATTGATTTTGGACAACAAAACAACAAACTTTTACTTGAACAACACACACACACAAAATGCCATAAAGGAGTAAAAGTTTACTTGGTGAAACCAATGAAAAAAATATGCAAGGAAAGAAAGCCCCAATTTAGCCATGCTGCTTGTTGAGCCTCCTTGGGTCAGATCCTGTGGGTATGCTTTGGCCCTCTTTCCTTCATGAGAGCCTGGGAGGCCTTCCCCAGAACTCTCCTATTTGGCAGGTAAGGCCATCCAGCTCAGAGAGTCAATGCAACTTTCCAAGATTATGGGGCAGGTGACCCCACAGGCTGGCCTCTGTGCCCAGGTAGCAAACCCATCTGTATCCAGAAGGCCACTACACCATCCATAAGTCATGGGTTCTCCTCCACTGGGACTCTCTACTTGCTCCCCCAGATCTAAGCATTTTTGTGAGGTCCTATATAATGTTACAAATTTCATATTTTATTTCAGTTATTGGTGTTGTTTCTCTTTTTATTGGGGGAGCAGTGTAACTAATGGTTTAATTTAATTCATCTTTTGAAAGAATCAAATAGTAGATTGATAGATTCTTTAAATTGTTTTTCTATTCTGAATTTCCTTTATCTGTGCTCTAATCTTGTTTCTTTCCTTCTGGTAACTTTGGGTTTAGTCTCCTTCTATTTTGTATCTCCTCACATTGAGAAGTGACGTTATTGATTTAAGATCTTTCTTCTTTTTAAACATGGCTGTCTGGGATGTGTACTTTTCTGCTCCTTCCTGGGGCCCTGAGGATGGGCCACCCACCCACAGGACCCTAGTCTCAGCCAGCACGTGGTTATTTGTTCATTACTAGTGTAAAGAAACACTACTTATTTTTGCATGTTGATCTTGTATCCTGCCAATTTTCTGAACTCATTTTTTAGGTCTAATAGCTTTGCTGTAGATATTTCTGGATTTTCTAAATATAGGATCATGTCAACTGTGAATATTTGGAGTTTTACTTTCTCTTTTCCAATTGGGACACCTTTTCTTTTTCTTGCCTAATTGCTCTAGCTAGAACTTCTGGCAGAATGTTGAATAAGTGTGTGGGGGCCCAGTGGTTCCTGAGCCCTGGCCTCTCCTCCCTAAGGGAAACTCAGCTCACACTGTGTAGCCACCTGCATTCCCCAGGACACAAGTTAAAATAATAGACCTCCCCAATGGGAAACAGTGTGCAGATGGTGCTGTAAATACAGTGAAAATGATAACAGATGTAAAGGGAAAGATAGGGCAACTAATAGTTCCTTTCCTTCAGTCTTTCCTTATTCATCACTAAGCAAAAGATAGAGTGTATTGGTCAAATGTGCACATAACAAAAAGCAAAATAAAAACAGATATGTTCATTTTGTGCAGAGTTTCAACTATTCTAGTAAGAACAAAATACGTGCACAATGAAATAAGGGTTATAAAATAGGAATTTGGTAATTTAGTGATTCCACATACAAGTTAAATGCTCTTATTACTTGTATTTAAGTAACACTGCACAATATAATGAACAGTAAAATTCATGCAAATATTTTAAATTGTTTTATTTTTCTCTACTTATAATGCTAGTAAGTAGTAAGCAAAAAATATCATGAAAAGTAGAGCTGTTGTGTGAGAAAGGAAAAAGATTTATACTTTAGTATCATTAATGACACATTCCTGCTTTTAGAACAAGGGTCCCACTTTTCATTTTGCACTGGGCCATTTAAATTAAGTAGCTGGCCTTACGGTGGATTTGTGATTTTCAATATATATATAGAAAAATATATAGATGTTAATTGTCTTTATGTACATACTTATATACATATATATATATGCACAGTATAAATATTCATATATTTCTTAGCTCTGTCCACTGAGAAGAACCATAAACAGTGACAATCCAGTAGCAATGAGCTCTCTAGTACCCAGATCTTGGTTTTTTCCTTCTTCTTTTGAATGCTTTGCTTTTATTTTATTTTTTATTTTTGTAATAATAAACCTTATTTTTACAGAAGTTTTAGATTACAGAAGAGTTACATCAAAACTATAGTTCAGGGAAGTGGCTGTGGATCAATTGGTTGGGCTCCCGTTTACCATATGGGAGGTCCTGGGTTCGATTCCTGGGGCCTCCTGGTGAAGGCAAGCTGGTCCACGCAGCGCAGGGTGCTGGCTGGCACAGCAAGATGACCCAAAAAGGGAGACAAGCAGACACAGAAAAACACGAAGCAAAATGGACACAGCTGCAAGAGGGGGGGATAAATAAAATAAAATAAATAGAATAAAAAATAAAATATCAAAAAAAACCCAAAAACACTATAGTTCAATCCATCTGCCCCATGGGATCAAATCCCCCTCAATCAGAAACAGAGTGGGCATCACAATCCCCAAATCCTCAAGACTGAAGAATGAACAAACATAAGGGAGGATGCAACTATGGACTAAAGTAGACTTATTATTCTAGCAGTGGAAGAACTTGTGCTATTGATATAAAGGCAGTGGCCACCAGAGGTTCTGGGGAGAGGGAGAGGAAAGAATAGGTGTAACATGGGGCATTTTAGAGTTTTTGGAATTGTCCTGCCTGGCATTTCAGTGATGGATACATGCCATTATACATTTTGTCAAAACCCGTAAAATTGTGCAGTGCAAAGTGTAAACTATAATGTAAACTAAAGACCATGGTTAGTAGCAATGCTTCAATAAGTGTTCATCAATTGTAACAAATGTACCACACTAATGAAAGATGTTGTTAATGGGGAAAAGTGTGGGAAGGGGAGGTGTTGAGGTCTGTGGAAATCCCTTTATATTTTTTAACTGAGATGCAGATTTATTTATTTATTTTTGTAGCATGCATATCATTTATTTTCCAATTCTTTCTGTGAATTTTTTTCATTGATATTTTTAATATTTAAAGATACTTTGATTAAATAAATGTTACATAAAAATGTAAGGGATTCCCATATGCCCCACTCCCTATACCTCCCACACTTTCCCACATTAACAACATCCTTCATTAGTGTCATACATTTCTTACAATTGATGAACACTTATTGGAGCATTGCCACTAAGTATGGATTATAGTTTACATTATAGTATAAACTCTCTCTTGCCCAATTTTGTAGCCCTCAGTAACCCCATTATTTGAGGCAATATTTACTGTGGGAGTCAATGGGATCCTACTGAGACTTCTGGGATACCCTCCTGACACATTTTGAAGTCCCTTAGCCATATAAAATCATTTGTCTTTACCCTTTCCCCCATTTGGTCAAGGTCTTCTTCCAGTTGCATTGCTAGTTAGTGCTTGGTAGTAATCCCATTACCACTATTAAACAGAATATCTTGAGAGGGAATCAATAAAGAAACAAAGACCTTGATCAATACATTAAAGGATTTGGACCTAAAAGATATATACAAAACATTATACCCAAATACAGTGGGATATATATTCTTCTCAGGGGCACATGGATTATTCTCCGGGATTCACCACATGCTAGGCCACAGAATAACTCTCAATGAATTCATAATGACTGAAATTATGCAAAGTAATTTCTCTGACCACAATGTAATGAAGCTGGAAATCAGTAAGGGGCAAAGAAGCAGATTAGGCACAAAGAGATGAAAGTTAACCAACACACTCTTACACAAAAAGTGGGTCAAGGAGAAAATTGCAAAGGAAATCAGTAACTACCTTGAAATGAATGAAAATGACAACACAATATATCAAAAACTATGGGATGCAGCCAAAGCAGTGCTGAGAGGGAAATTCATAGCCATAAATGCCCATATTAAAAAAGAAGAGCTAAAAGCAAAGACCTAACAGCACACTTGGAGGAATTAGAAAAACAACAACAAACTAACACCAAAGGAAGTAGAAAGAAGCAAATAACAAAGATTAGAGCAGAGGTAAATGAAATTGAAAATGAGAAAGCACTAGGAAAAAATACACAAAACCAAAAGCTGGTTCTTCCAGAAGATTAATAAAATTGACAAACCCTTAGCTAGGCTAAAAAAGAAAAAAGATAGAAGATGCAACTGCACAAAATAAGATATGGTGAAGGGGATATCACCGCAGACACCACAGAAATAAAGAGTATCATAAGGGGACACTTTGAAAAATTGTATGCCAACAAGATGGATAATTTGGAGGAAGTGGACAAATTCCTAGAAACAGACAAGCAGCCTACATTGATGAAAGTAGAAATTTATGAACTCAACAGACCAATCACAAGCAATGAGGTTGAATTAGTCACCAAAAACCTTCCAACTAAGAAAAGCACAGGACCAGATGGCTTCACAGGTGAATTCTACCAAACATTCTGGAAAGAACTAACACCAATCCTGTTTAAACTCTTCTAAAAATGTAGAAGTGGAGGGAACATTGCCTAACTCATTGTATGATGCCAACACTACCTTAATACCAAAGCAAAACAAAGATGCTACAAGAAAGGAAAACTATAGACCAATCTCTCTAATGAACCTAAATGCTAAAATCCTCAACAAAATACTGGCTAATCATAATCACCAACACATCCAATGAATTATACAACATGACCAAGTGGGTTTCACCCCTGATATGCGAGGACGGTTCAACATAAGAAAATCAATCTATGTAATACACCACATAAACAGATAGAAAGAAAAAAATCACATGATCATCTCTATTGGTGCAGAAAAAGCATTTGGCAAAATACAACACCTTTTCCTGATAAAAAATACTACAAAAGATAGGAATAGAAGGAAACTTCTGAGACATGATAAGGGGTATATATGAAAAACCCACAGCTCACATCATATTCAATGGCAAAATCCTAAAAGCTTTCACTCTATGTAGCAGTTTGGTATTGGTTATGAATTCCAAAAATAGATATTGGATTATGTTCATAAACTGATCTGCACCTGTGCATGATTTAATCATGATTAGGGCTTTGATTGGACCACATCAGCAGGATGTTGAGTTCCCATCCAGTCACAGATAAAACTACAGGGCAGAGCAGAGGAGTGAGTTGAAGTTTTGATGCTGAGTTTTTAGTTGGAGCCTGGGAAGTGAACACACAGGAGAAAAACACAGAGAAATAGAGATGACTCCTTAGACATGGCAGAAGCCCCAAGAAGAGAGACAGAGCCATTCACCTGATAATCTACAGCTGGCCTTGTGGAGAAAGCACAGCAGCTTAGCCCAGAGAGAAGTGGAGCCCTGGGAAAAGAAGAACCCAAGAAGACTGAACTCTTGGCAGATATCAGCAGCCATCTTGCCCCAACACATGGCAACAGACTTTGGTGAGGGAAGTAACTTATGCTTTATGGCCTGGCAGCTGTAAGCTTCTACCCCAAATAAATACCCTTTATAAAAGACAACAAATTTCGGTATTTTGCATCAGCACCCCTTCGGTTGACTAATACACTCTAAGATCAGGAACAAGACAAGGATGCCCACTTTTACTACTCTTATTTAACATTGTTTTAGAAGTACTTGCTTACTTAGGCAAGAAAAAGATATAAAAGGCATCCAAATTGGAAAGAAAGAAGTAAAACTTCACTATTTGCAGATAACATGATCCTATACCTTGAAAGCCCTGAGAAGCCTACAACAAAGTATCTAGAGCTCATAAATGAGTTCAGTGAAGAGGCAGGTTATAAGATTAATGTACAAAAATCAGTAGCATTTCTGTGCACCAATAACAAGCAATCTGAGGAGGAAATCAAGAAAAAAAAATCCCCCTATATTTTTGATGTAATATTTATGTAATCTAAAGCTTCCTTGAAAATAAAATTTAAAAAAAGAAATTTATAGGGAATTCCCATATAACCCCCCTACCTTTTAATAAAATTTCCCCTATTATTAATATCTTAAATTATTGAGGCACATTTGTTACAATGGATGGACCAATATTGAAACATTGCTACTAATCAAGGTCTATAGTTTACATTATGGTTTACACTTTGTGCTGTACATTTTTATAGTTGTACAGGGCATTTTTAGGGCATTGGAATTGTTCTGTATGATATCGCAATGACAGATACTTGAAACTATACATAAGTGAAAGCTTATGAACTGCATCTTTTAAAGGTTAAACTGGCTCCTTCCACAACATGTGATGCTGCAGCCACTCCCCAGACCAGCGTTATCTTGCTCTTTTACTCTCCACCTCTCCCAGTCTATCCTTCTTCCTTCTGCCTGTTGAAGTCTCACCTGCTCATGAATCCAATCTCACCTCATCTCACCCTTCTGTTTACTCCTCTTGCACACACAGCCTGGGCCCTGGGAATGAAATGATCTTATTTTCCAAACAAAAATATCAGGACATATTGTGTGACAATTATTTTAACTAATAAATAAAATGGGGGAAATCCTTTCAAATGCAAGAAAATTTACCATTAGCTTCAACAGAAATGTACATCCCTCCTGTTGTGCTATTTCAGAATACCTGTTTTTTGGTTTTTGCTTTATTTACAATATATACAACCTAAAATCTCCCCCTTTAAACCATATTCTAATCTATAACTCATTGCTGGTTATTATGTACCCTATGTTGTGCTACCATCAACACCATCTATTACCAAAACTTTAACATCATCACAAATAGAAACTCTGTACATTATAATCCTTAACTACATATTCTGTACCCCCACCTCATCCCTTGGTAACCTATATTCTATATTCTTCCTCGATGAATTTCAAGAATGTCTGGTTTTTACAGGAAAAATTATTGAAAAAGACATTATCAGATTCAAGTTTGTTCAAGAGGTATTATCTAAATCATTCATTCCTCCCATCCCCAAGAATACCCAAATTATAAAGAAAGGACAATGAATAGAAGAGTAATTAAAGAATATGATTAGTATATTAGCTTTTAAGCTAATATGTATTAAGATAGAGTTAATAACATGCTAATATTTTAGTTATTTTTGAATTCAAGATATCTGCATTTTGTGTAAAATTCAAAATGTAGGAAAGGTTATACAGTGAAAAATCTCCTTTCCACATTGGCTTCAGTTCCTCCCTCAACCTGCATCATTCTAGAGATATTCTATACCCCTAAATAGGTTTTGATAGTTCGGTATGTGAGACATTATGCTAACATTTGTGCAGATAGGCTCATTTAATTCTCAGCAGCACTGTAAGACACAGGTAGTAATATTATTCCCAATTTACAAGTGAGGAGACTTGCTTGAGGACTGAACAAGCAACTTTCCAAGTCTCATGGCTGATAAGAGATAGAAAGCCCACATTCTCAACTACCATCATCCACATTGTCTCCATGAGTCATAGGTATAATGGGGAAATTTGCAAAACACTCCATTTTCCAAGATATTGGATGATAATTTTACTATTTTTAATCATCATAAAAACTTGAAGAGTGGTTATAACTTTTCTTTTCTGCTAGGACTTACTTGATTCAAAGTTCTTGATCAGAAAGACAATTCTCAAAGGTAACATTCTTCCTAAGGGCACATGGGAATTAAATGGAAGCCATTTTATGATGGATCTGAGAATCCAATGCTGTGAAAACCCCTACCTAACATTCCATCAAATACATGACCTGACCCAGCACCCACACTTCCCCAGCCAGAAGTAACCCTTCAGGGACTGTGTGTTGAGTGGCTAGAGATGAAAATCTGACAAGGTTTCCAACAAATAAAGTCTCTGTCATTACCCAACCTTGAAAGGCAAATATTTTATTTGTGAATTATCTAAGAAAGCACTACCCAAAATTTACCCTTTACTCCTTACAATTCCTAAAATTTCTCAGTCATTACTATCTATATTGTACCATTGAGGAATCTGACAGGATGAGATTAAGAGGTTTCAAGATCAGTAGAACAAACATCTGAATCCTAAAATCATTTTGTATGACCCGACTTTATTTATAAATATTCCTGAACAAATGCAATGTCAGAAGGTCATTGGAGGCATTCAAGGAAAGGATCTGAAGCAACAAGATCTCCCTAAAGGGCCCTTTCCAAACTGAAATGCTGATTCTGCTCCTGGCACTTTTGAGAAGGCCTGTCCTCTCCTGCCAGAAGCAGGCAGGCCTGTCCACTGAGGGGCTGCACACCTATGAACACTGCATGCCCACAGAGAAATGGAAACCCTTGTAATTCTGTCACTTCAGTGTGTGAAAACTCACCCATAAGGGCACCAGTCTACCAGCTCAAAGATCACAGAAATATGCTTGGGCTCAGGGTTTCCTGCACCCCTATGTGGAACAACTCAAATAATGCATTCAGAAGAACACACTGAAACCTGATAGCCTGGGTTCAAATCCCAGCTCCTCCACCCATTATCCATGTGACCTTGAATGACTTACAGCTTCTGTGCAATTTCCTCATCCAGAAAGTAACAGCAGTAGAGTAAGCACACACTAAATGATGGCTGCTCTTATTATTATTGTTCAGAAAGCTCAGTCCAATCCAGGGCCCATCCCCTTCTCACAATGTCCTTATATCATAGTATACATGATAGTATTCCCCCCTTTGAAAGCAAAGCTCTGCTTTCAAACAAGCTCATAAAAATGACAATAAGAACCTAGATTTTTCAAACCAAAGACTTACATTTACTATTTCATAAAATGATGTATGGGAGCTAAAAACAGATACCTCTCACAGAATCCACACTCATAAGTAGAAAGAAGCTAATTTAAATCAGTAATTTAAACTAACTCTTTTCACAAAAAATGCATTCCTATTATTCAATGCATTATAACCATAGTAGACATTTTCCTAACTAAGAGAAAGGTATGGGTTTAACTTTCTAAAGATATCATCTATGTAATTCTACTGATTAGTTTTCAGATTAGTTTTACTATCAAACAACATCCCATTTAAAATATCAATTTAACTTAAATCACTAGGGAGCAATGTATCCTAAATTTAGATATATATATATATATACATGATTTGGGATGACATTTCCCCCAAATTTCTTTAGAGACAGAATATTAATTAGCAAAAAGGATAGCTAATATTCATTACCCACAAATTACTTAAGAAGCTAGGTATCACTTTTACATGCTATCTCATCCTTTTAATCCAACGGTTCTTAAGAAGGGGTCCATGAGCTTGAATTTAAATTAAAAAAAACAAAACATTATTCTTGTGAGGATGTGTTGGTGCAGATGTGATACATTTATTAAATAATACTCATTATTGTGTTGTTGCCAGATTTTCTCTAGGTTCTTGGCTAAGCTACAAGAAATGAATTTCAAGAGCAAACCATGTTAGGCCAATAATTTAAGGAAGGGAAGAAAGAGAAATGGGAGAAAATCACAGATCAATGGTCCCAGGTAGAGAGGAAGGGGCTGAAAAATGATTTAAAAAAGGCCAATTAACAGATTACAATTCCCCATTACAGATTACAGACGCCTAAGTTTTACTTGCATGTTGTTCCAGGCAGTGTGGTAGAAGCAAAAGCTGGGGGCAGAAAGCAAGACCAGCAGTGAAGAAGGCAAGAGCAGGGGGAAAAAGGCAAGAACAGGGGCTGGTTTGATTTCCCAGTTGCATTTTAAACCATTAATTATTCACCCCTTTGCTAATGGCAGGGGAGGTGTCCCAGCTTTTTGCTGTTTTGATTAGCCCACCTATCAACAGCCCAGGAGGACCCAATGATATGGCCCCTGGAGAATATGCAAAGCTTCTCCTGGCTTCTGGAGGAAATTTTGTTCTGAATGGGAGTTTCTTGCAATGGTCTTCCAGCTGCTATCTTAGGGTTACCAAAGGTCACATGTTCAATGGTGGTGGCTTTTCTGCCAGGTCCAAGATTCATCTATTGATTCCCTATCTAGCCTGCCTTAGTGTGGACTTAGTAATGGGTCTGTGGTTTTCACCTGACTGGCAAAAGTGTGGAACAAAAAAGATTAAGAACCCCTGTTAATCCTTTGATGGGAGGTACAGGCTCCTTTTACAGAAAAATCTCAGACTTGAGTTGATTAGTAAATGGTTCTGAGAGCTGATGGCTAGCATCTATGTGAGATTTTTAGCAAAAAAACATACAGAACTATACTTACCAAACTTTAATGTGCATGGGAATCACCTGGAGAACGTTGTTAAAATGTCTATTGTGATTTAGAAGTTCTGGGGTGAGGCATTTCTAACAAGCTCTCAGAATTTGGTGAGGCTGCTGGTATATGGTACATATTTTGATAGCAAGGACCAACAGGTTGTAATAGGTCACAAATCACACATGCAAAAAATCTTTTTTAAAAACCCTAAATTTTAAAATTTCAAAACTTTCTTTTAAAAAAATCACAGGATTAGAATTAGAAATATTCCTATTTCTTGATAGGATTCTGAACTTTCTAACACCTTAGAACTATTTTATAACAACTTCTTTTATTTTCCAGTTTAAATGTAGAATCCAATCTCTTGGAGTTTTCTCAGGGAAGGTTGTGGGGGTTGTCCCCTAAAGCCCCTGATTTTTATCAAGGTCAAAAACCAAGTACACGGAAAACTGTAACATTTTACCACACACTTCAAGCAGGTCCCTTCTCTACTCTCACCCATGCATAACCTCTCACTTTGAAAAATTCTAGAGATTAGACAACTGGCAGAGTCAGGCAGGATCTAATGAGCTTGGCCCAAAAGTTCTTCCAGATGAAAAGTAAAGATCTACAACAAAATTATACCTTACCAAAAGGCAACAATAAAAACCATGGGCTTCAATCCCTGCCCTTAGGTGACAAACTTCCAGCAACAAGCTGATAACATTTTGTACAAACTACTGTCTTTCAATATTTTGCATGACAAGTTGATTCAACTTTGCCAGTGCCAAATTCTATTTATTTTTAAAAGGCCACAACCTAAACAAAACAGTTTTACTGATGGCCCTGTATTCCACCCAGGTTCCTCTACGCATTCTTTTTTTCTAATAGCAACACCTAACTACCAAACCAATACATATTTGAAAGCATTCCAACTTATTGGAAAAGGAGTTTAAAATTCTACAAATGGATAACCTGCTTTATTCTCTAGTCATTAGCAGAAAAAGCCTTCCACCCAGGAAAGAGATAAAACAGTCTATGATTCTGCAAGTTACAAATACTGAGACCTTTATTTAAAGGGTGTTGGCACATATTATTCCCAAGAAATGTTCATCTGTGCACTCAAGCAAGCACAAGATGACCAATGCTGGGAAGAAACAAAATGCACATACATTGCAGCTTGGTGCAAGTGGCTTCTCTTGCTGAGAAGTTTTATTGATGGGCATCAGAGCTGGATAATGTCCTGTCCACAACAGCAAAACAACTGCCCAGGGTGGTCTGTTACAAACCACAAGACAGGGACAGAGCTGAAAGGCCCTGAGAAATGGCTCTATTATGGACAAATTAAAAAGAAATTTCTGTTTCTATTACTTCCAACACCAGCAACCCTCCTAGATTGATTTAACTCTGGGTACTAATTGGGCAGTGCCAGCCACTGTGCTGGGGCCACAGGTTCAAGGATTCCTGTTCTGTCTTTAGGCTAAATAGAAGTATTCAAAACTCTGCAGTATAAACTGGAAACTTTGTGGGCAGACTGGGCTCCCCCACTGCATTTAGGCTATGTTCTTCCATTCCATGAACATTTGTTGGGTGTTTACCATGTACCCCACACTTTTCTTGGTGCCAGGTAGGAAACAAGACCCAGTCCACAGTGGTGGATGCAGAGACAAAAAGGCCCATGTGGGGGGTGGGTCGAGGTTGTGCAGGCCCAAAGGCAGACCACAAGTTGCTAAGACCTTTAGTGCCCAGGGAAATCATGAGACTGGCACCAGGCTCCAGGCATCACCAAGCCCAAAAATGAAACAAGCCCTCCATTAGAGAAGGTGGGGGTGAGCAGGCCAGCCCAGGGGCGGGTGTTCAGGTAGGAAGGGCACACCTGAAGATCCCGGGAGGGGGCTGGCAGGCTTCTGCCAGGATGGGGGTCCCAGTATAGGCAGAAGGGCAGCCCAGGGACCCTGAGAGAAAGAAGGGGTGTGGGAGATTGGATCTGGCCCTGCAAGGTGGGTGTTCAGCCAAGACCGGCAGGGTCTGTGCCCCAGAAGTCTGAGCGGTAAGGGAAGGTGCCCAGCTATCCTCCCACTGAGAACCTGGGACCGCGCCCATCTACCATTTGGGCGACCTTGAAGAGGCTGAGAGCGCTGCACAGGTGGTCGGGGTCGTAGCACAGGCCGGCCAGCACAGGTTGCTGACTCACCGCTGGGTGGTGGGCTGGGAAGAGCAGCTGGCTACCGAGATCATGGAGGTGCTCAAGGCCTCACCCTGGAAACTGCGGGGCTCCTTGCCACTCCTCATGCTGCCTCCCGCCTTGGGCCTCCGCGCAAAGCCGGCTTTTGGCGCCAGGAGCAGGCGGGTTCAGCGGGGTCCCGGCATCAAAGCTGCTGCCTCCTGATTGACCGCAGCAGCAACAGCCTACTCTTCTCCCGCCGCTCCACTAAGGCTGCAGCACGGTCTTCTCAGCCTAGGATCCCACCTTGGCAGTGTAAGGGAGGGAGGCGGGAGGGGGAGGAGCCAGCGCCGGCCAGCTCGCTGCTTGGCAGCTGTCAGCAGCTCAGCCACTTGGAGGTGGCCCGGACCTCGCTGCGGGGCCTCAAAGGTGGAAACTACAGGTGCCATCCCCTCAGGCCCCACCCGCACCTGAGACCCACTGCGGAGCTGGGAAGGTGCCTCTTGTGGTCCCCGTGTTCGCTGGCACGGGCTGAAAGGAATTTAAGATAAAGTGGGGGGAGCTCCAGGTGGACCTAGGAGACATGGAATTGGTTGCTTAAGGTGCTGCCTGGATTCCTTCTCTGGAGGCTGAATGAAATAGGTTAGCATCTGGGCTCCTTTATTGTGCGCTTTGCAACAAGTCAGTTCTGAGGTTGAGCCAAGGGCAGGAGCAGGGTAGGGATGAGGTGTAGTTTTGAAAGTGGGTCACTGAGTACAGAGTCAGTACTGACAGACACGCTGTAAATATTTGTGAATAACGTCCAAAGTTCTGAATCTGCTAGCCTGATGGAGGAGGGGTGCTGGCATACAGTGAACCTTGCTGATAAAAGTTAGTTTCTTCTTTTAACTAAAAAGATTTTGCTATCTCTGTCTAAACATTAAGTCAGATAAAACACAGATTTTGTACTGAAGGGCATTAATTAGAGATCAATCTGTAATTCAAGTGTGAAGGCTAATTTTAAGCTTAATAAGACACTGATTTTCTGAGAATTTTTGCTTTGATGTTGAGCCCTTAAACACCTCAAACACAAAAGTTTCCCAAGCTTTAGGCACTGAGCAAGGCACTTTAAGAAGGCATTATTATTCCCATTTTATAGAATAGGGGGCAAAGTTTCCAGAGCAGAAGTGGCTTGTCCAAGGTCACATGAATTGGTGGTTCCTAAACCTATGTTCCAACTTTTTTCACTGTACAAGTTGCCTAATATATAATTCAGATGGGCTTGTGAACTGCAAGCTGAGATGTGGTAAATATCATAACCAATGAGACATCAATTTAAAGGGCTTCTCATGGTTTCTTTACCAAAGATGGGTTAGACAATGATGCTAATTAATACTTTATTTGATGAACAAGTATTTATTGGGCACTTACCATGTGCAAACCTATATGGTAGGAACTGGGGACACACTGCCAGTTAAAGTTTGACTGACTGGATGGTGGATTTGGCATCTGCTCCCTCTCCAAACTCCAGTGAAATGACAGTCACAGGGAATTTTTTAAGGGCATAAACCTTCCAGGAACACAAAACAGGAAAGGAGACAAAGACAAGAAAATGTTGGAAGCTGGAAAGCAAATGGCAAGTGGTAACTTACTTAGCAGATCAAGAAAGTTAAACCCTAAACTTCTGTGGGAGAGGCTGAAATGCAATCCAATTTCCATCACAGAATAAAAGGTTCAGAAATGGGCATTGTCAAATACATCTAGAAGTGGGGGTGAAGGCAGGAATAAAAAGAGAGGTTTGATTAAAATTCTGTTCAAGAAGCATTGGATCCCTGGATCCCCTCCCACACTGCAGGCCACCCCACCCCCATCCTAGCAGAAGACTGAAATTGTATTCTCTGGAGAAGGTAAAAAAGAGAATGGTAGTTGGGGATTAGTAGGCACAGTTGAGAGCAGGGGAAGAATACTGAAAATAAGGGTGGATTATGTGAAATTTTGCCTACTAATATTGAGACCTCCGACTTCTTTTCCTAGAACATGGTGGCCAAGACAACCTAAGCAAGGGAGGTGTCTCTGGTGAATATGAGTAGCCCAAGGGGAAAGACCTAAAGATCCTGACAATTGAAGCCCAGCTAGTCCACCCTACACTGAATCCCACAGTTGAGAAATCTAACCCACAGGCATAGAACTTCCAGTAAGTTTTTTAGGGTCCCAGTTCAAAATATCCATAGAGGCAATGTTCAATATGAAGACTAAATCAGCTGAAGCATTCAATACTTTCAAACACTTTCCTAATACAAAATTTTAAGTGATAATTTATTCATATAAACTTCTGTTCATCAAATATTTTAATAAGCAACATTTAGAAGTGCTACAACAGAGTAGCTTATTAGTATACTGCTGTATTTTTTCAGTTTTACAACAGATCTAAAAACTTTTTTTGCTTTGTCTGGTAATGTGCAAATTGATTTTTTGATCCACAAAAGTCTTTCCAGATTCTTCAACATCTCTAAAGCTTTGCCAAACCTGACATCCCATAAACCTCAGTAAATAAGGACCAATGCTGTGAATGGGAACTTCTGAAGCAAGGAGGTCATTGAGATGTGGCCCCAGGCTTCCCATCATGTCTGGAAACCTTAGCCAATCCCACCCCGACTCCTGCCCCCACCCCTCACCAGCCCTCCTGCCCCTGCCATGGTATTTTCAAGAAGAGCTGCAGCTGCACTTTGCTGGAAAAGATATTTAATAATTCTTTTTTAAAAACTAATAAAAATCAGTTCACTTGCACAAGGGGTGCAGAAAAACTTTCTACTTTTGAACAAGAATGGAGAAAAATAATGTAACACTGATAGAGTTAACCACATAAAATTTACAACCTTTCACACATTTTCCCCAAGTACATTTATACATACATAAAATAATTAAATGATAAATAGCAATGCTGGTAAAAAAAATTGCAATTCTTTGAATTAGTGCAATAAAAAACAAGAATAAAAGCACTCAGACCCTAGCATACAAAAGCAAAAGGTATGAACAGAAAGAGTAGTTCAGGAAGTAATTGGCAAACATAGCCACAAATACATTCAGCTCATCAGAAATGAAAGAATTTCAAAGGGAAGCTGTTTGGTAAGACCTATTTGTATTAATTTGCCAAAATCTGTGCCAATGCAAAATACCAGAAATCTTTTGGTTTTAATAATGGGTATTTATTTTGAGTAAAAGCTTACAGTTTCAAAGTTGTGAAAAATTCAAACCAAGGCTCCATAAGAGGTGATTTCTAACCAAAGTCAGCTGCCTAGTGTTGAAGGAAGATGGCAGGTGATCTCTGCCTGGTCTCTCCTTCCCCTCTGGGTTTCCTCTTTCAGGCACAGCTCCTCCACTTTCTTCCTGATTTCAGCTGGAAACTGGCATATGACTTGTTTCTTAGGGCTTACTATATTAGTCTTGGCACTTGAACTTGCTTCCTGAGTTCAACTGTAAGCTATCAGGGAAATGGCTGATCTCTCTCAGAGGCATCAGCTGTTTGAGCATTGTTGTTTCTGTCACATGGCAGGATCATTAATGACAGATCTCTCTCTTCTTGTGGCTGTCTGTCTGTTTAATATGAGACCCAGAAAGGGGGGAAGGAGTCAACCTGAGTCCCACCACACTGTTGTAGTACAATAAAATGACCTAGAGCAGGGTTCTGTTTTTCTTCTTTTTTATTATTATTTAAAAAAAATTTAAAGATACTTTAGATTACATAAATGTTACATAAAAATATAGGGGATTCACATATGCCCCCCTCCCTCCCCCTCCCACATTAACAACATGCTTCATTAGTGTGATACATTTGTTACAATTGGTGAACACATTTTGTAGCATTGTCACTAAGCAAGGATTATAGTTTACATTACAGTTTTCACTCTGACCTACCCAATTTTGTACATTATGACAAAATAAATAATGGTCTGTTCCAGCATTGCAACATCATTTAGGACAATTCCAATGTTCCAAAATACCCCCATATAACACCTATTTTTCCTCTCCCTCCCCTCAGAAAATCTGGTGGCCACTATTTCCACATCAATAATAAATGTTCTTTCATTGCTAGAATAACAATAAATCTATAGTAGAATAGCAGTAAGTCTATTCTAGTCCATCTTTCATTAACCATTCCTGAGGATTCTGGCATGGTAATTCCCATTCTGCCTCTAATTGAGAGGGGTCTTAGATCCCATGGGACAGATGGATAGAACTATCTTGCTTGCAGTTACAGGTAATATCTGTACCTTGGGATGGGTGTTGTCCATCACCATCTCCTTGTTATGAAATGAACTATCAAGTCCAATGAACTGTAGAGTAGGTTCTGCATCTCTTTTGGGATTCAGGATTCAACTGGCACCTGGATGGCCCAAAGAGTTAAGTCTCTTGGACATATACTTATCAAATCTAGTACTCACCATAGGTTCAACTAGAAGGAGCAGAAGAGCCATGTGTAGGGAAACCACAAGTGAGTCTGTCACACTGGGAAGCATGAATTTCAAAGTGGGGTCCACTGGAATTGTGCCAAACTCCTGAGCTGCCTGCCTGCCCTCTAGTGTCTGGATGTCTCTAAAGCCCTCAGGGGCCCTGCTATTTGAGGCAATATTTACTGTGGCAGTCAATGAGATCCTGCTGATACATGGATGAGCATAACCTCTGGAGTGAATTCCTGAATCACTTTGAAATCTCTTAGTCATAAAAACTCATTTGTATCTACCCTTTCTCCCTATTGGTCAAGGTCTTTTTCCAATTGCATCATTAGTTGGCATTTGGTAGTAATCCCACAGTGCCAGGGAGGCTCATCCCCAGGAGTTACGTCCATGCTTGGGGGAAGATAATGCATTTACATGCTAATTTTGGCTTAGAAAGAGGCCACATTTGAGCAACAAGGAGGCTCTCAGGAGGTAACCCTTAGGCAACATATAATACTAGGTTAAGTCTCAGTTTCAAAAGAAAAGGTTCATAAGCATAGTCATCAATACCAAGGGCCCATCAATAGTCGACCTTCCTTCACTAGTCACTGCCCCTGTACTCATGGGATCCTTGCTATCCCATTGGAGAATGTGGCAGAGCGCCCCAGGATGGGAATTCAATATTCTTTTGGTTATTGTGCGGCCCTCCACCCACTGTGACCATGCCCCATGAGCATTTGAACACATTCATATGCCATATAGGTATGCCCCAGGTGAAATTCCTCCCATACATCCCCCATCACTGACACCCCATACCAATGATCCTCCCCTGCAACAGTTGTGACCATTCTCTGATCCAAAACCTCTTCAAAAATGAGGCCAGAAATGTAACCAAATAAAATTAAGAAAATGAGATAATAAGGATTTTTTTAAAAATAACAAAATTAAAAATTAAAAAAATTTTTGAAATAAAAATAATGCTTGACATTATACTTTCATCACTGTAAGATCTGTTGTCTTGTATGTACAGTGACTTTTTCTTTGGTTTATTCCCCCAGTGTCTTATTTTTTTCATTTCATCTTCAAAGAAGCTTTAGGTTACAGAAAAATCATGTACAGAATATAGGGGATTCCCATATACCTAAAATCCTCTCCCCTTTTCCCTCTCCCCTACTGATAACATTTTACGTGTGGATGGTACATTTGTTTTGATTGATGTGCAAATATTAAAGCATTGCTACTAACCATAGTCAATGATTTTCATTTTGGTATACACTTTGGACCATACACTTTTGTAAATTTTGACAAAAAAATAAAATGGCCTGTATCCTTTAATGCAAGATCATGCAGAACAATTCTAGTAACCTAAAAATGCCTTATGTTCCATCTATTCTACTCTTTCCTCCCCCTCCCCTTGGGGCCTATGGTAACCACTAAGTTTCACTTTTTGAAGAATAAGATTCAAAGTTACTTGCAATAATATTCAGGGCTTGATATATTGGTCTGTTGTGGCTTTTTAATTAGGCACTATGTTCTCAGGAGACTTTTGCCCATCTATTTGAGAACATAGCAGGACTCACAAGGGTGGGAGTTTATTATTTTCTTTTTTATTGTGTGGGTCTCCACCCACACAATAAACACTATGACAAGATGAACACTTACATATTCCATAGAAGCCTGCCCCAGGTGTGCCCTGACCTGTATGTCCACCCACACATCCAACACCCTACACCAGTAAACTTCCCCTGCTATTTTGGCCAAAAGAACATTCCCAACATTGTAGTTTTAAACCACAGACCTACAAACCCCCAGAGTTCACCTGTTCCTTCCCCCAAACCTCCCTCCAGTTCCATGGGTTGTCCAACCAACACCCCCACTACCACCCTCACAGACCAGCACCACCAAACCCAATAGCTTTATTGCATTACTGTCATGCCCATCCACTGCACAATTGCACCCTTCTGCCTTTCATTTTGCCCATATGGGCATTGGCTCACATCTATCTACTCCCTTTCTGCCACCTATGAACCTATCTTCCAGATTCTAGCTCTGTGAGTCTGCTCAATTTGCTTAATTCATATCAATGAAGTCATGTAATATTTGTCCTTCAGTGCCTGGCTTGCTTCACTCAACATAAGGTCTTCAAGATTCATCCATGTTATCCCATGTGTTAATACTGCATTCCTTCTTATAGCTGAGTAATAGTCCATTGTATGTATATAGAAGATTTTGCTTATCCATTCATCTGTTGATGAACATTTGGATTGTTTCCAACATTTAGCAATAGTGAATAATGCTGCTATGAACATTGGTGTGCATATATCTGTTCATGTCCCTGCATTCAATTTTTCTGGATATATACCCAGCAGTAGGATTGCTGGATCATATAACAGTTCATTAGTTAACTTCCTGAGGAACCACCAAACTGTACTCCACAATGGCTGCACAATTCTACATTCCCATCAGCAGTGGATGGGGATTCCATATCCTTCACATCCTCTCCACTTGTAGACCTCTGTTTTTTTAATAACAGCCATTCTAATGGATGTACAATGATATCTCACTGTTGTTTCATTTGCGTGTCCCTAATAGCTAGTGATGTTGAGCATCTTTTCATGTGCTTTTTATCCATTTGTGTTTCTTCTTTGGAGTAGTGTATATTCAAAGCATTTGCCTTTTTTAATGGGTTGTTTGTCTTTTTATTTTTGAGATGTAGGATTTCTTTAAATATGCTGGATATTAGGCCCCTATCAGACAGATGGTTACCAAATATTTTCTCCCATTGAATAGGCTGCTTTTTCACTTTCTTGACAAACTTCTTTGAATTGCAGAAGTTTTTAATTTTGAGAAGGTCCTATTTATCTATTTTTTCTTTTGCTGCTTGTGCTTTGGGTATAAAGATCATGAAACCATTTCCTACTACAAGGTCTTGTAGATGCTTAGAGCAGGGGTTTTTAAACATTTTTTGTTCCATGAACCCCTTAGTCAGGTGAAAGCCACAGACTCCTTCTCAAAATGTAGCAGCAGATAGTTTTATGAAACTTAATATCAGCATATCTTTAAATTACATTTTAGAATTACTCAAAATGAATTCAAGTTCATGTACCCCCTGAAATCTTTCCACAGAGTGCTTGGGTGTCTGTGGACCCTGGGTTAAGAACCCCTGTCCTAGAGCAATCTTAATAGATAATATAATCAAAGGCCTCCCAGCTGAATTTAATGCAATCAAAGGATATCACACCCAGAGTAATAGATTTGATTACTAAAATAATTTTTCTCTTTTGGGGACTTATAAAACAATCTCAAACTGTCACACTATAAAACACCTATTAAATAGTTTTTTTCATGTGCATAGACATCTAGAGAGAACATGCCATGAAGAGAATGTCTCAAGAACTACATTGCTACATAATATTGATGCCCATTGGTCTGGATCTTTCTCATCAATACAGTAACATACTCAATATAATAGACCTTAAAAATAATAGATGTCCTCACCTAATTGTATGTTCCTCCACTGCTGTTAGCCCATTTTTCCCTCTTCCCCTTAATGGCAAATTTCCTGGGGCAAATATTTCACTTTTCCTGGATCTACTTCATCTCTCCCATTCCTTCTAATTTGGCTTCCAATCCCATCACTAATTATCAACAATAAGCTCTCCCTGAGTCAGTCCAATGAGTACATCCTTTTTAACATAATAAACAAATGCATTACTTAATTTGTCAAGCAAGCAAGCAAGCAGGCACTGTGATCTCTTCACTCTTGGAAAAGCTGGATTAACTCTCTGATAACCTCAGGTTCTAGGCTTCCATTCCCTCTAAGCCTTTCATACACTAACTACTATGCTTTCTTAATATGTTCTTAATATCCTTTATCTCATCCCCCATATCCTTTATCTCATCCCCCATCTCATTGAATTAATTTAGGAGATTTGTTTGTACACCTTTGACTGGTTGTTCTGCATTCTGCATCTCTTTCTGATTTTTAGTTTTTTCATTTCACTAGGCTATGTCTGACTGTTACTTAGTATGGTTTGTAAATTTTTGAAGTCTTGGCATTGGTTTATTTGATGGGTTTATTCTGTTTGTCAGTTTCTCTGTCTTGCCTAGAGTTTTATTTTTGTTTGGCTTAGTGTTGAGGCTCTTTTTCTAAATCTTTAGTGTTGCCTGTATTTAACTGAAAAAAATAAAAGAAGAAAAAAGAAGTGTAGAAAAAAAGAAAGAAACATAAATAATAAAAAAGAAAAAAGCAAAAAAAATTAAAGATAAGGAAAACAGGTAGAGAAAACTGAAATGAAGAAAAATAGGAAAAGGAAGAGGAGAAGAGAAAGAAGAAAGAAAAAAATAAGAGAAACAAATGTCTCTGTTTCAAGTCACAGGCTTTTGGCCAAGCTCCTTCTCATTAGCCACCCATACCCACTAATCCATCACCCTGTGGGTCACCTCTCCAAAAGTTACACAGATGAGGAAAGGGAAAAAATAATAGGCCTCGCTCTCATGCTTCTGTCCTCTGGATAGTTCCCCCCTTTCTGACCAGATAACCCCCTGCCACTTCCTCCTCTAATGCCTGTCTGTGTACCCCTACACTGGCCTGATTGTGCCACAGACTGCCCCTTGCCTAGTATCCATTTGGGCATCCCATAACTGGCCAAATTGGCCTGTAGTCTGCCACTCCCTGGGTGCCCTCAATAGTGCCCATTCACTGGATTGATAACACAGCTTTCCACTAATCCCTTGGTATTCACCTGGGCCAACCTACCCCAGCTGCCCTCTCTGATCATCCTTATGGCCCCACAGCTTCCCTTAGGCCCAGCAAGACTGCCTGCCTTCCTGCAGCTTCTAGGGAAGGCAGGCAGCCTGCCATTCCCTACTGTGCAGTGTTAGATCTCTACTTTGGGTATTTTGAGGCTAATATGTTAGGTGGACATATAATTACAATTGTTATATTTTCCTGGTGTGTTGAACTTTTACTATTATTAAATGTCCCTCTTTGTAGTAATATTTTTTTTTCCTTTCTACTGGACCCTTTCAGTTCACCTATGTGCATGTACTCAGCCTCAGGTTAAGCTAAGTGCTTGTGGATGACAGGAGCAACTCTGGGTTTGATAAAGAAGGAAATTGAGATTCCCTGTCCTGTCAATCTGGAGAAAATAATTTCTGTTTGGCCATAGTCATCCATTCCTTTTCCTCATTCATGTACTGAGCAGCCATATTAGCCTCCACATAGTCTGCAATGCATCTGTCCTTGCCTATGCTCACCTCTGCTGCATCATCCTTCACAACTCCCCCCCACTCACATTCTCCTCTATAGCCACATTGAACTTCTTTCATTCTTCAAGGATTTTTATGCTTACTCTTGCCCCTAGGCCTTTTCATTGGCTCTTCCCACATCACACAAGCATCTGGCAGACACCTTGATGTCAAAGTCTTAACTTGGTGGTCCCTTACACATGGAATCTCCCTGCCCCAAGGCCAGGGAAATTCCTTTCACCTGGACCTGCCACATCATGACACACCACATGTGCTGCATTTGCTTCTTTAATTGTTTGCTTTTTTCATTAACCTGGTAAAATCTTAGGGCAGAGTATTATGTTTCAATTGCAGTTTTACTCTCAGGAAATAGCCCAGAGCTGGATACAGAGGAAACTCTCATTAAGTGTTAAAAAAATTGGTGAAAAATTTATTGTACGTAAATGGATATGCAACATTATAGACTCTGAGAACCTGGAGGTTAATTAGAGATCTTCTGCAATCTGCCAGGAAGCAGATCAGTCTTTTGAGATTAGGTCATAATGCATCCCATCTATGAGTTGTTAACATTGCCCACTCATGAAAGTATGCTCAGCACGATAAAGGGCATATATAAAAAGCCCACATCTAACATTCTATTTAATGGTGAAAGTCTAAATGCTTTCCCTTTAATATCAGGAAGAAGACAATGATGCCCACTGTCACCACTCTTATTTCACATTGTTTTTGCCAGAATAATTAGGTAAGAAAAAGAAATAAATGACTTTCAAATTGGAAAAGAAGTAAATCTTTTCCTATTTGCAAATGATGTGATCTGGGTGCAAGATCAACACCCATAAATCAGTAGAGTTTCTGTAAAGCTAAAATAACAAAATTTCTAGGAATAAATCTAACCAAGGATTAAAGGACTTTTACACAGAAAACTATAAAACATTGCTAAAATAAATCAAAGAAAACCTAATTAAATGGAAGGAACTTCTGTGTTCATGCATTAGAATACTAAACATTTTTAAGATATCAATTCTACCCAAAGCAATATATAGATTCAATATAACCCTAACCATAACCACCAATGATGAGGGAAGTACCAGGATCCCAACCCCGCCCTCAGCAGAAACCCACAGCTTTAAAAAAATAAACTCCCCTCAGTCCCTGGTCCCTCTCTCCCCTCCTTCCTCCCCTTTTCTCCATGGAATCCACATCAAGAAGATAAGCACCCCAGGCTGCCCCTTTGAATTGAAATTTACAACTCTATACAGATAATGACTCTTTTTCCTCCCTAATGGTCTTCTGCTTTTAGAAAGATAAGCTAACCTTGCTTCTTTGCCTTTGTAATCCTGCCTTCCGGCTTGCTCAGGAATTGCCCGCTTAGTACCTATATAAACTTATGAAAATCAGAAAACAGGGCTCAGAATTTGGAGAGTGAACTCTCCTCTGGGCCCATGCATAATAAAACTTTGTTCATTCATGCTACTAAGAGTGCCGTTTGGGTTATTACTGGCTGGCCACAACATTTGGTTCCCTGATCAGGAAACCCAACTGAGCAGGCCCATTGTGCCTCCGGCTTGGGGCTGATGGGCATGGCCAATGGCAATCTCCAAGCGAACGAGGTGGGTGCTGCCTGTCCTCTTGATGGGACCTCCTTCTGAGGTGGTTCCCGCAGGCCGTGTCCCTACACCCTGGCCTGACTCAGTGGGGAGGTGGACTAAACAGTGCCAGAAGACTCCAGAAAGGTAAGGCCCCAGGTGACAAGCCCTCAGTCAGGCCTGTCTCCAGATGGAAGAGGAGACTGATCACCTCCTGAAATCTTAAGTACTGAGATTCCAGAATAGGGCAATCCCTGTGGAAGGGACTGCATAACCTCTGAGTGACTGTGTGAATGAATGAGTACAGCAGAGGCTTGCATCTGCCGTACCTGTCTGTGACTCCTCGGCTTATGCTATGGAGCCAGTGTGGGCCCTAACCTGTTTTCCGCGGCTATGTCTTATAGCATAACGGACAACCCAAAATTTGCCCAGGCATCTTAGCTAAGATGAGCCTAGGTTCTCATGAGAGACACGGACAGGTGGGCATCTGAGTGGCCTTGAAAGAGGCAACCCCTTCCTTTGTCTTGTGCCAGTGATGCAGGGTATGGGCTCATCACAGTCAAAACCTACTGTCTTAAACTGCATGCTCAAGAATTTCAAGAAGGGTTTTTCTGGAGATTATGGCATCTGGATGAACCCTGGCATCCTCTGAGCCTTATGTGAAGTAGAGTGGCCCACTTTTAATGTTGACTGGCCCTCAGAAAGGACCCTGGATATAGCCAGGGTCCGTGCAGTGTGGCTGGTGGTCACAGGAACTCCTGGCCACCCTGATCAGTTTCCCTGCTTCGACTCTTGGTTGGAGATAGCCCAGTCTGTGTCCTTGGGTTCGATTGTGCATTGGAAAAAAAGAACAGAGCAGGGTGTTGGTTGCACAGGGAATGGGGCTCCGGAATCCAGTCATTCATCAAGGGTCCTTGAAGGAGGACCCTCCACCACCCCCACCACCATATGCTCCAGCCGCTCTACCCTCTCCTCCTGGCCCAGGAGTACAGGCAGATCTCCCAGAAACACCCCCACCTTTGGTCTCTCCTTCTAGCCTGGGAATGCAGGCAAGTCTTCCAGCAACACCTCCACCTTTGACCCCTCTGGGAACATTGACCCCCTCTGAGGAAAGTCCTGCAACCCCACTAGAAAGGAGACTCTGGTCGGCACAACCCACATTACAGATGCCCCTCCATGAAACACAGGGTCCAGCCCAGATTGGCGAAAATGGGACCATCCAACCCGGGAAACCTGTATTATACTACCAGCCTTCACAACTACAGACCTCTTAAACTGGAAGCACCATACCCCCTCCTACTCAGAAAAACCCCAGGCCCTTATTGATCTCATGGAATCCATTTCCCAAATCCATCATCCTACTTGGGATGATTGCCGCCAACTCCTTCTGACTTTATTTAATATGGAGGAGAGATGACAAATTCTGATGAAGGCCCAAAAGTGGCTACAAGAGCAGGCCCCTTCTGGCGTCTTAAATATTCATTGGGCAAGAGAAGCGGCACTAGAAACCCAACCTAACTAGGACTTCAACACTGAACAGGGACTGGCTGCACTCCAGCAATACCAGGAAGCGCTCCTCCGAGGGTCCAAGAGGGGGCAAAATGACCCACAAACATGACAAAGACAACTTTAGTTACTCAAAAGCCCAACGAGTCTCTGGGAGATTTCTATGAACGGCTTTGCGAGGCCTTCAGAATCTACACTCTGTCTGACCCTGAAGCTCCAGAAAACCAGAGGATGGTGAATGCCACCTTTGTTGCACATGCAGCAATGGACATTAAAAGAAAGCTCCAAAAATTAGGTTTTGCGGGCATGAACATCTCTCAACTACTGGAATTCACCAACAAAGTATTCGTCAATTGAGACGAAGCTGCCAAACGAGAAGCCAAGAAGTGAATAAAACATCAAGCCTCCCTGCTAGCAGCCGCCTTAGGAAATCCTGACCCCACCAGATGAGAAGGACCACCTTGAAAAGGGGGGAAAAGTGCCAGAAGGGTGCCGCTGGACAGAGACCAATGTGCTTACTGCAAAGACAGTGGACACTGGAAAAATGAGTGCCCCCAAAAGACTCAGGCACATAGAGAGAACATCCCTAAAGGGAAATACTGACCTGAGCCCCAAGACCATCTGCTCAGGCTGACAGGACTCAACCCTGAATAGGGGTGACCGGGCTCACTGGAACGTGACCCCGATGAACCCATGGTCAAACTACAAGTTGGGGGCCAGTCAATGACTTTCATGATGGACACTGGCACTGAACATTCTGTGGTCACAACCCCCATCACCCCCTTTAGCAGAAAAACCGCTAATATCATAGGAGCAACTGGGGACCAGTCAAGCCAACTGCCTTTTTGCCAGTCAAGAACTTGTCAGCTCGGTGGCCATGAAGTAACTCATGAATTTCTGTACCTGTCTGAATGTCCAGTTCTCCTGCATGGTAGGGACCTCTTAACCAAACTGGGAACCCAGATTACCTTCAAACCTGAAGGGCCAGCAAGCTTAAGCCTTGGTACCAGCCTCACTCTCCTCATCACTGTGCCCCGAAGCGAGGAATGGAGACTTCATGCAGAAGAAAGTTCAGGTCAGAATCCAGAAAAACTGCTGGTACTTTTTCTCCAGCTTTGGGCAGAAGAAACCCACTGGGAATGGCTTGGAACCATGCACCCATCATCATCGACCTGAAGCCTGGAGCAATCCCGATCCAGCAGAGGCAGTATCTGATCCTGCATGAAGCTCAATTGGGCATAGCCGAACATATAGATCACCTAAAGAGAGAGGGGATCCTAATCAAATGCCAGTCACCTTGGAACACCCCGTTATTGCCAGTAAAAAAGCCAGATGGGACCGGATATCGACCAGTGCAGGATTTACGAGCCACTAATAACACCACTCTCACCTTACATCAGGTTGTTCCCAAATCATACACCTTGTTAGGACAGCTACTGCCTGAAGTTGCCTGGTTCACTAGCCTGGACCTGAAAGATGCCTTCTTCTGCCTGCAGCTGGCCCCTGTGAGCCAGCCTCTGTTTGCCTTTGAATGGGAAGATCCCAAAACCCGGCAGAAAACTCAGCTAACCTGGACCCAGCTTCTGCAGGGCTTCAAAAACTCCCCTACCCTTTTCAGGGAAGCTTTTGCAGCAGATTTGGCCACCTACCCCTGAGAAAACTGCAGGTGTGCTCTCTTACAATATGGAGATGACCTCCTACTTGTCAGTGAAAACGACGAGGACTGCTGGAGAGGGACCCAGATTCTCCTATAACTTCTAACACTGACTGGGTACAAAGTGTCTTGGAGAAATGCCCAGATCTGTAAACAGTAAGTCAAGTACCTGGGGTTCAGCATCACACTAGGGTACTAGACACTCGGACTTGAACAAAAGAAAGTGATCTGCACCATCCCTACCCCCACCACAAAAAGAAAGCTTTGCGAGTTCTTCCGGGCTGCAGGATTCTGCCGCATCTGGATTCCTAGGTTTGCAGCCATGGCCAAGCCCCTTTATGAAGTTTTGGCGGGTCCAGAAAAAGAGCCTCTTCCCTGGGGAGAAGCTCAACAGGAAGCCTTTCAAAACATCAAATGACCTTGAAGAAATATCGTGGGCTCTCAACAGGTTGCAAGACCAGATAGACTTGTTGGCAGAAGTGGTTTTGCGAAACAGGTGAGTATTGGACTTGCTCATCGTAAGTTCAGGGGGCATCTGTCAGGCCCTGGGAGAAGAATGCTGTTTCTATGCAAACTCCTCAGGAATAGTTAGGGACAAAGTGGCCCTGCTAAAGGAATGAGATAAAGACTGTTTAAACCATGTATACCATGCATCTGCCAATGGAAATTACTTCCAGTATCTCCTCTCCTGGATTTTGCCATTTATGCCAGTAATAGCCTCAGTCTTTTTCCTCTT
>JAQZBX010022173.1:0-31758 GCA_029593785.1 Cabassous unicinctus | reverse complement strand
GATCCTATTTCCAATGGGTTCACACCCACAGGAAAGGGTTAGACTTAAGAACGTCTTCTTTTTTTTTTTTTTAAAGATTTATTTATTTATTTATCCCCCACTTGCTGCTTGTGTTTGCTGTGTCCATTCGCTGAGTGTTTTCTCCGTGTCTGCTTATCTACCCCTTGCTGTGAGGTCTTGCTGCATCAGCCCACCGCGCCGCGCGGGCCAGCCTGACCTCACAAGGAGGCCCCGGGAAGCGAACCCTGGGCCTCCCATATGGTAAACGGGAGCTCTATCGATTGAGCCACACCCGTTTCCCATAGAACGTCTTCTCTGTACATGTCCTTGTGCTTACAGCTTCAAGCTGTCACAACTGGTATGCCCGGGGGCTCACCAAGTGCACGTGACCCTGGGTATGAGCCTCCCCACCCTAACGAGTGCCCAGTGGTCAGGGGATCTCCACCCCCATGTGTGAGCTGGGATTCATTTCCCCATTTGACAGACCAGCAAACCATGGGCCTGAGAATTAAAGAACACTTTCTTAATATCCCGCAGGTTTTCCCTGAGGAACAAGGAAGCTAATGCAGACACACTGTGTGCAGTGGGGTCCTGGGCTCCCCAGGGGAGACACAGCATGACTGTGTGGGGGTGGCATCGGCCTCTACGGACACCCACGGCCTGGGCCTGTCACTGTCACCACCAGGGCTGCTGGAGCCTGGCAGGAACCCCCCAACCTGGGGGCCGCTGGGTGGCTCAGGGTGGGGGCGCCTCCATCACCTCCGATGTCTGGGGGACCCTGTCCCGGTCTTGGGGTCCTCCCAGGCCGTGGTGCTCAGTCCCTCCTGCCCCTCCACGTGGGTATCCAAGCCTGGGCAATGCTCGAATTCCTGGAGGCAGGACCCTCCCTCACTCCCCCGGCCTCCCCTGCAGGCCTCCCCTGCCCACACACTCACAACCTGTGTGCACCTCCAGAAAGCCATGTGTGGTTCCCCACCCTGCCCCATCCCCCTTGCCTGCACCGGGACCCCCAGACCTAGCCCAGAATGGAGACGGAGGGGAGGTTGGGGCACCCGAAGGAAACTGGTCTTCTCAAACGCGCACGATGCTCCTGCCCGTCGTGCTGGCAACCTGCGCCCCGGCAGGGCAGGGGAAGGCTTGGCCACTGCTGTCCTGTTTTCTATCCACGGAACAGGCAGGTAGCCAGGCCCAGCTGCTGGCGGGGGGAAGCAAGAGGTCTGGGGTCAGCAGCCCCTCCCAGCACGGGCCAAGCCTGAAGCTCACCCCATAGGGGACTCTGTGTCTCTGAAGGAGTGCAGGTCAACAGGGACAGAGGTCGGGGTCAGAGGTCAAAGGTAGGAGAGGGAACCAGCCTGACGGTCAAGGTCCAGTCACTGGACCCTCAAGGGGAGGTCACTGGACCCCAGGGCTGTGCGGTGACCAGGACCTGTCCTGGTCCCCCAGAGCCCCCAAGGCTGGGACCCCAGCAGGCCACATGCCAGGTGATCCGGGCAGCCCTGAAGACTGCAGCAGGGCCAGGACCCTCTGGACTTTGACACAAGCCTGAGGAGGGGGAGTCCCCATCGTGAGGGGGGCTCAGGAGCAGAGGAGGCTGCCATCCTAAATCTGAGGATTTCTACTGCCTAATCACGAAGCTTCCATGGAACCACAAACCCGCACAACTTTCCATAGGCCCTTCCAGATGCACCCCCAGCCTGGGGTGTCCCTCACTTCCTCTGTCCAGTGGGGCGTTTCTGTGGAAATGCCAAAGCAGCCCTGCCAAAGGCTGCTCCCAGCAGAACCCTGCCTGACCTGCCTTAGGCTGTGCAGAGGCATTGACCCCAGAGCAGAGAGAGGACATGACAGGGGCTATAGGGCCATGGGGGCTGGGCCGTGGGGGCTGAGTTGTGGGGGCTGGGCCATGGAAGGGCAGCCAGGCTCAGGGCTCCAGAAGCTGGAAAGCCCTTGGGAACCAGCCAGCATGTCCTCCTTCAGGGTCCCGCCCTGGGGGCCTCATGGCCTCTGGGCACTGCCCTCCCCCCTCTGCCTACCCTGCCCACAGCCCCTGGATACCCGATGCCTACACAGAGGACTGAGGGGCTCCCGGGCAGTTCCCGGGGCCCCGACATGGACACCTCAGGAGCCCCTCTTCAAGTGGGGGTCCTGGGGGTAAAGGTGGTCATGTGAAAAGACCCCCCTGAGCTTTGGCAACCATAAGGCTGTATGCTGCTTGACCCCGTGGTCCCAGGCGCATTGCGCGGCCACCACCAAGCGGGTGGAGTGGAGCCTGGTGAGGCTGGATGAGGCTCTGCATGGCCCCTGGCTCCCAGCAGCTCCCAGATGGGGGGCGCGGGGGGCAGTGCTGGGCAGGGACCTGGCTGCTCAGCTCAGGCTGCGGCTCTGATACACCAGAGCAGGGGGCATGGGTGGGACCCCAAGGAGCTGGGGCGGGGGCCCCGGGCTCCTGACACCCTGGCTGTCCTGGGTCCCCAGTGACATCCAGGTACAAGAATGACCAGCAAGACAGCTCCTGAGCCCAAAGGCAACCTGGGACCCTCAAGCCCAAGGGACACGATTCCTTGTGTCTGGAAACCCCCAGCCTTCCTGCAGCAGGTCCCTGCCGCCCCCTCCTCACCACCCCACTGGGCAGAGTCTCCACGGGAAGCAGATTCTGGCTCCAGGAGCTCAGGCCCTGGGAGGTGTTCCCTGGGCATCAGGAAACCAAGAAGGGCGGGAGGCCAGGGGTGGGGGGACCCTGCCCTGGGTGGGCCGGGGCTGGGGGGCTGGCTCAGAGATTGGCTGGGAAGCGTGAGCCAGGGGTGCAGGGCCAGGAGACACAAGGGGCTGAGGGACCCCCCCCCCCAGGGCCTTCCTGCCTCAGCACTGGGTGCCCAGGTGGGGGCTGGGGATTTGGGAGGCCCGTGTGAGGTGCAGATGGCTCCAGGAGGTGGCGCTCGTGGCTTACATTCATTGCTTGACCAATTTAAAGAGCTGATCTCAAATCCTCAGTGTTTGCAGTCATGGGACACACAGGACCAGGATTTCTGTCTCACCTGGAAATGATTTCATGCCTGTCGTGTTTCACGTTTTACCACGTTTCCACAGTTAAGCCGATTTTCCCCTTTCTGCAGCCTCAGGCACTTCTTTGAAGCTTGGGTGCAGGAGGGTTTGTTTGGGGAGGGAGTGCAGCAGGGCGCCAGGCTCAAGGTGCCCGTTTGCCAAAGCTCAGCCTCTGCTGGGGAACAGCAAGCCCAGCCCCGGGCCCCCGGGTGGGCTCAGCCCCTCTGCAGGCCCCCAAGCTGAAGGTCAGGGCCCAGGTGGTCAGTGCCTAGCTGGGGACCCCAGGGCGGCTTTGGGGGCCAGGACGTAACTGCGAGGGCCTTCGCTCCTGGAGGGCAGGATTTAGGGGAGGAAGCAGAAAAGCCTAAAATAGAGGTAGCCTGGAGGGATGTGGGCGGGGCCCCCCCAGGAAGAAAGGAGCCAGAGGAAGCTTCCAGAGAGCAGGGGCTTTGGGCAGTCAGGGCAAGGGCAGAGTGCGTCCGGGTGGGGTTGGCTGCGGGGGCTCGTTGCAGGAGGCCAGGAGGACGACCAGGTGGCATTCCTGCCTTGAGGACAAGTCCTCTGCTGGCAAAGGGAGACGCATGCGACCAAGGGCAGCCTTCGGAGGATGGAGCCAGTCCTGGAAGAGCCACCGGCAGCTCTGGGCAGGGAGAGCCAGGCCAGAGGACGGCAAGTAGGGCTGGAGGGAAGGGGCAGGAGATTCCAGAGGAGGGGAGTCAGGAAGCAGCTCACACAGGCCACACCAGGAGGAGGGCCTGAGCTAGCAGGGGGGCGGAGGGAGGGGAAGGAAAGGTCACCAGGGATGCTCTGGGGAGGCCTCGGGATGGGGGGTTGGGAAGGTGAATTCAAGGTGCTTGTCTGCTCCGGAGCTGGGGCCAGCCCAGCTTGTCAGGGTGCAGAGGGGGGTCCTGAGGAGGGGCACAGAGGAGCTTTGGGGTTCTCAGGGGCACAGAGGAGCCTTGGGCATTCTGGGGGGACACAGAGGAGTCTTGGAGTTCCCGGGGAGGGGCTGGGGAGAGGCTGGTGCTGCATTGGGCAGGAGCCTCCAGAACTCAGATGCCCAATGAGGCCGAGGGTGCCGTGTGTGCCCCCCTCCAGCCCCAGGAGCCCCGAGGATCTTGAGGCCCCGAAAGCCGCCTTGCAGAAACCGTGCTCCTGGCTGTGAGACCAGTCCCGGCCCCACATCACCAGGGCTTCCTCCCTCAAGTCAGCTCTCGTCACTGAGCCAGAGCATGGCCTTGCCCTCTGCACAGCTGCCCCCTGACAGCAGGTGACGTAGAGTCCTGAGATGCAGAGGGCTGTGGAGCACCCTGGAGGCCACCAGGTGCACAGGCCAGGTGAGGAAGCCCGAGGAGGAAGGCCAAGGCGGAGAGGCAGGCAGGAAGGGTGAGGGCAGAGACCACCCTCACCACTCACCATTTCACAGAGAGGGTGGGGGCTGGGCCGGAGGGGCAGGGAGAGAGGAGGAGGTGACATAGGACAGTTGAATGTCACTGTCTTCGGGCCTGAAATTCCAGAGGTGCCAGTTCCTCCCCTGGACCCTCATGAGGAGGCCCCGTCCACCCAGGCCCCTGTCGAGCACCCACCTTCTTGTGTGGGGGCCCCAAGGGAGGCAGGATGAAGGATGGCAGTGGTTCCTGCTGTCAGAGGATGGGGCTTGGCCATGGGTCCCCCTGCGGCTCAGGCCCTTGGCGAGCAGCTCAGAGCTGGTGCCCAGTGTGGGGCTGCTGGGAGGTGCAGTGGGGATGCCTGTGGGGACAGTGCCCACCCCCATTCCTTGTTAGTGTGATGAGGATGCTGGCGGTGGTGGAGGTGGGAAGGTGAGGTCACAGGGTGGCCCATCCTGGCCCGACTGGGTTCAAGGTCAGGCTGGGGGTGGAAGAGCCCCCAGGCCTTGATTACAGAGAGATGAAAGGATGGGGGCAGGGGGAGATATGGGGGAGGTCAGGGCCCTGGAAGCAGATGAGCACAGAGAATTCCAGGCCCCCATGCACCAAAACCCAAGGGAATAGATGTGTTAGGACAGGGCCCTCTCCTTGCCCCCACATTACCATGCACAGTGCACTGTGGGGCTCAGGGTCTCTGGGCCACCAGCACCCCAGAGTTCTCACAGAGGAGAGGGCAGCAGAGGAGGAGGCTGGAGTAGAAGCTGGGGGCCCCGAACCTGTGAGACGGCCCTGGGGGTGCCCAGGAGTCCCTGGGGGCCAGAGCTGTGGCCCACTGAGCATTAGCATCTCGGGTCAACCTATACAGCAGCCATGCAGCTCGACTCCACTTTCCTTTGCTGAACCCCCATGCTCCCTCTTGAGGCTCCTCATGCGTGAGCTCGCCCCACTGGCCGTGAGAAGGAACCCCAGGCCCCAGCTCCCAAGGCCCCTTGCAGCCACCCTGAATTCCCAGGGGTGCGCAGAGCTGCAGGCACCCTGCAGAGCTGAGTCCTGGAAGCCCCGCAGACCAGCTGCTGCCCCGTCATCCCCCAAGCCCTCGGGTTCTCTGCCTGTCCTGGTCCCCTGTCCCCACAACTCTCCTTCTCCTGACCGATTCCTCCACGCTGCTCCTCCCAGCTCAGATCCCCCCACGATGCCCTCTGGAACCCCTGCTTCATGCCTGGAAACTGCACCCTCTGCCTTCCACAGCCCCTCCTCCCCCACCCATCCCTCTGGACCCAAACCTGGGTTTGCTCCTCGTGACCATCACGTGTTGACGATCAGGCCCCAGCTGTTCGGTCCAGCGCTAACCCATCTTGCTATGAAGACTCTGTGGATGTGGCTGACGTCCATCATCAGTGGACTTCCAGGAGGGCCTGGTCCAGTCAGACGGGGGCCTTAAGAGCAGACCCGAGAGTCCAGAAGAGGAAAATGTGCAGCTTCGGCTCCGCCTGAGCCGAGCCTTCCTGCCGGCTGCCCTGAGGCTTCAGCCTGGCCCAGCGGCCCACGGTCATGCCGGCCAGTTCCTGCAACAACTCCCTTCACACGTCTGTCCCTCCTGGCTCTGCTTCCCTGACTGCACCCTGACCCACCCCCCAGATCCACCACCCTCACAGCCCTTCCTCCTGAGGCTGCGAATCGCTGTAAACGCTCAGTCCCTCACGTCCAGTGGGGAGCTCGGCGCCCTCGTGTCGCATCCACACCACTGCGCCCCTCCTCTGAGGAGACCCTTGCCGGGTGAAGAGCTGCCACTCAGCGCCCACCTCTGCCCTTCTCTGCACGGGGGTCCCTCCACTCCTGACTCTCGGGCTCCTGGTGGACCCTCCCCCTTCCACCCAAGGCCCACTGCCACCCTCAGGACCTTTCATGGCCACTGATCTCCCACCAACGCCTCCTTAGCTCAGCTCCCACGCCACAGCTTACCTGCCTACCTTGACCTCCTCCTGAACCTCGCCGCCACCTAAACGCACAATTCCACACCCTCATCCCTCACCAACACCTTCTGTGCATCCAGGTAACTTTCTCCCTCCACGTTACCATTTAACCTCGTCGGAGCCTCCGCTCCATCGGCGTCTCCATTTTCTTTCACGGGGAGGTCCAGGGGCCGTCCTTGGACACCGCCCATTCCAATATGCTAGATCCCCCCTGTTTGCCTTCCTTTCTGTCCCTCGCTCAGGCTCAAAAGTCAGCCCCGGATGGGGGGAGACCCGGATGGGGTCAGGGCTGCTGGATGTGGCTGGGGATGATCCCCCCGTGGGCAGGTTGGCTTCCTAACACATAGATGCCCATCAAATCAACTGAAGCCTCAACGCCAGACAAAACTTCCCAGTAAAGAGTCAGAAAAAGGAAGAAAATCAATGTTCTACGTGGCAGAAAATAAAAGAGGGAGCCTGAAGCCAAAACAGCAGAGGCGTGGGCAGCTGGAGCCCCTGGAGGCGTGGATGGTAGGCTTCTGCCCTGGGGTCTGGACTCAGCATGCGTAAGGGGGTGGGATGGGGTGGGGGTGGGGAAGAGACCCCAGCCTCAGGTACCCAAAGCTGGAATCTGCTCCCTCCTGAGCAGGACTTGCAAGGGCTACACCCTCATAAAATGGGACAAGGAAACCTCATCCCAGGCCCAGCGCATGGCACAGAAGAGGCCCCCTGCCCTGGGCACGTGTGGGAAATCAGAATCCTGAGTCTGCAGAGAGGTGGTGTGGGAAATCTGAGCCAGCATGAAAATTCATCTGAAACTGGTAGAATCTGCCAAGCTCCAGGGAAAACAACCATGAACTTCTCCCTCTGGAGAAACCTTCCCTCTCCAGTGTACACAGGATTCTCATGGAAAATAATTCTTGCTGAAAATGAGTTCGGGGAAAAAAGATCCTAGGGATCTAACCAAAGAGAGTCAGCAGGGGAAGGGGGGTGGGGAGAGCCAAGATGGCAGCAGAGTGAGCATCTCCTGGAGTCAGCTCGTGCTATAGGGCAGATAAACAGAAACTGTGAGAGTTTATAACAAAATACCAGCTTTGCAGGAAATACTAAAGGGAGTGTTACAGCCTGAAAAGAAAAGACAGGAGAGAGAGGCTTGGAAGAGAGTCTAGAAATGATGATTGAATCAGTAACAGTAACTAAAAGTGTCAAAAGAGTGGTGAAAATAAAATGACAGATAAAACCCAAAGGTCAAAATGGATGAAATAAGATTTGCCTTTAAATTAATAACATTGAATGTTAGTGGAGTAAACTCCCCAATCAAAAGACACAGACTGGCAGAATAGATAACAAAATATAGGCCATCTATATGCTGTATGCAAGAGACTCACCTTAGACCCAAGGATACCAACATATTGAAAGTGAAATGTTGGAAAAAGATATTCCACGCATATAGTAGCAACAACAGCAAAAAGCTGGGGTAGCTATACTTAATAATAAAAGCAAAACTTTTATTAGAGACAGGGAAGGACACTACATATTAATAAAAGAGATGATTCACCAGGAAGAAATAACAATCATAAATGTATATGCACCTAACCAGGATGCCCCAAAATACATGAGGCAAACACTGGCAAAACTGAAAGAAGAAATAGACGTCTCTACAATAATAGTTGGAGACTTCAATACACCACTCTCAGCATTGCTAGAACATCTGGGGAGAGGATCAATAAAGAAACAGAGAGCTTGAATAATATGATAAATGGAATAAGCCTAAGAGACATATACAGAACATTGCACCCCAAAACAGCAGAATATACATTCTTTTCAAGTGCTCATGGATCTTTCTCCAGGATAGACCATATGTTAGGTCACAAAGCAAATCTCAATAAATTCAACAAGATCAAAATTATACAAAGCACTTTCTCTGATTATAATGGAATAAAGTTGGAATTCAACAAGAGACAGAAATAGGGAAAATTCACATATACATGGAAATTAAACAACACATTCTTAAATAATCAGTGGGTCAAAGAAGAAATTTCAAGAGAAATCAATAAATATCTTGAGATGAAGGACAATGAGAACATAACATATCAGAATCTATGGGATACAGTGAAAGCAGTGCTGAGAGGGAAAGGTATAGCCCTCAATGCTTATATTAATAAAGAAGAAAAGAGCTAAAATCAATGACCTAACTACACACCTGAAGGAACTAGAAAAAGAACAGCAAACTAATCCCAAAGCAAGCAGAAGGAATGAAATAACAAAGATCAGAGCAGAAATAAATGAAATTGAGAACAAAAAACAATAGAATTTAAAAACCAGAAGTTGGTTCCTCGAGAAAATTAACAAAATCGATGAAAGCTTAGCTAGACTGACTAAGAAAAAAAAGAGAAGATGCAAACAAATGAAATAAAAAATGAAAATGGGAACATTACTACTGACCCCACAGAAATAAGAGAGGTCATAAGAGGATACTATGAACAACATTATGCCAAAAAACTAGACAATGTAGACAAAATGGAAAAATTCCTAGGAACATACAAAGAAACTACACTGACCCTAGAAGAAATAGAAGACCTCAACAAACCAATCACAAGTAAAGATATTGAAACATTCATCAAACAGCTCCCCAAAATAAAAAACCCAGGACCAGAGAGTTTCACAGTCGAGTTTCTACCAAGCATTCAAAGAAGATTTAATACCAATCTTACTCAAGCTCTTCCAAAAAATTGAACAGGAAGAAACACTACCAAACTCGTTCTATGAAGCCAGTATCACCCTAATACCAAAGCCAGATAAAGATACTATGAAAAAAGAAAATTACAGACCCATATCTCTAATGAATATGGATGCAAAAATCCTCAATAAAATTCTTGCTAATCGAATCCAACAACACATTAAAAGAATTATTCATCATGATCAAGTGGGTTTTATACCAGGCATGCAAGGGTGGTTCAACACAAGAAAATCAGCATAATACACCACATTAGTAAATCAAAGAAGAAAAATCATATGATCTTATCGACTGACACACAGCATCCTTTCTTGATAAAAATACTACAAAAGATAGGAATTGAAGGAAACTTTCTCAAAATGGTAAAGACCATGTATGAAAACACTCAGCTAACATTTTACTCAATAGTGAAAGACTGGAAGCTTTCCCGTTGAGATCAGGGACAAGAGAAGGATGCCTACTGTCACAACTGTTGTACAATATAGTGCTAGAGGTTCTAGCTAGAGCAATCAGGCAGAAAAAGAAATAAAAGGCATCCAAATTGGAAAGGAAGAAGTAAAACTTTCATGATTTGCAGATGATATGATCCTATATCTCGAAAGTCCCAAAAAACTAAAACAAAGCTACTAGATTTAATAAATGATTTCAGGAGAGTGTCAGGATACAAAATCAATATGCAAAAATCAGTGGTATTTCTGTAGAACTGTAATGCACATCTGAGGAGGAAGTCAGGAAAAAATTCCATTTACAATAGCAACTAAAAGAATAAAATATTTAGGAATAAACTTAACCAAGGATGTAAAGCACTTGTATTCAGAAAACTACAATGCATTGCTAAAAGAAATAAAAAAGATCTAAATAATTGGAAGAACATTCCATGCTCAGGGATGGGAAGACTAAATATCATTAAGATGTCAATTCTATCCAAATTGATATACAGATTCAAGGCAATCCCAATAAAAATTCCACTAAATTTTTTTAAACAAATGGAAAACACAATTATCAAATTTATCAGGAAGGGTAAGATGCCCCAATAGCCAGAAACATATTAAAAAGGAAAAGTGAAATTGGAGGACTCTCACTTCCGGACTTGAAATCATATTACCTAGCTACAGTGGTAAAAACAGCATTGTATTGGCATAAAGATAGACACATAGACGAACGGAACCGAACTGATGGTTCAGAACAGACACTCACATCTACGGCCAAGTGATTTTTGACAAGCCTGTCAAACCCACCCAGCTAAGGCAGAATAGCCTATTCAACAAATGGTGTTGGGAGAACTGGATATCCATAGCCAAATGAAAGAGGATCCCTATCTCGCATCCTATACAAAAGTTAACTCAAAATGGATCAAAGACCCAAATATAAAAGCAAGAACCATAAAGCTCCTAGAAGAAAATGTAGGAAAACATCTTCAAGACCTGGTGGTAGGTGGTGGATTCTTAAACCTTACACTGAAAGCATGAGCAACAAAAGAAAACATGGATAAATGGGACATCCTCAAACTTAAGCACTTGTGTGATTCAAAGAGCTTCATCAAGAAGGTGAAAAGGCAGCCCACTCAATGAGAGAAAATATTTGGAAACCACATATGCAATAAGGGTTTGATTTCCATTCTATATAAAGAGATCATGCAACTCAACAATAAAAGAACAGGCAATCCAATTTTAAAAATGGACAAAAGATGTAAATAGACATTTCTCCAAAGAAGAAATACAAATGGCCAAAAAAGCACATGAAAAAATGTTCCATATCACTAGCTATTAGGGAAATGCCAATCAAAACAACAGTGAGATATCATCTAACACCGCATAGAATGGCCATTATTAAAAAAATATACAACAATAATTCTGGAAAGGATGTGGAGAAATAGGAACATTCCTTCACTGTTGGTGGGAGTGTAAAATGGTGTAGCCTCTGTGGAAGACAGTTTGGTGCTTCCTCAGGAAGCTAAATATAGAACTGCCATATGATCCAGCAATTCCTCTGTTAGGAATATATCCAGAAGAACTGAAGACTGTGACATGAACAGACATCTGCACACCGATGTTCCTAGTGGTGTTATTCACAATTGCCAAAAGATGGAAACAACTCAAGTCTCCATCAACCAATGAATGGATAAACAAAATGTGGTGCATACATATGATGGAATACTATACTGCAGTAAGAAGAAATGAAATTGGGACCCATATGATAACATGGATGAATCTTGAAGACATTATGTTAAGCGAAGTAAGCCAGACACAAAAGGACAAATATTGCCTGGTCTCATTAATATGAACTAAATATGAAGAATAAATGCATGGAGTTAAAACTTAGAGTATAGGTTATTAGAAGATAAGAGGAGGGCTGAGAAGAACTACTGATGCTTAATGTATGTAGAAGTTTTTATTAACTTAACTGTAAAAGTGTGGAAATGGATGGAGTTGATGGTAACACATTATAGTGAGTAGCAGCTGGTTTATAAATGGTATTGTGGCTGGAAAGGGTAGTCTGGGGAAGTAAATGTCAATTGAAAGAAAGCTAGAGAATAATCTAGGGACTGAATAACACAGCGAACCCAGAGGTGGATGGGAATTGTGGTTGAGGGTACAGATACAAGAGTGTCCTTCTGTGAGCTAGAGCAGATGTACATCCCTATTGCAGGCTGGTGGGAATGTGGAGAAGCATGGGAAAACTACAATTGGTGTGACCTATAGACTGTGGTTAACAGCAATACTGTAGTATTCTTGCATCTATGCCAAAGTTTATTGTGTTGATAATGGAGGAATATGGAAAAAGTGTGCCAAATGTATGCTATGGACCATGTTGGTGGTAATAGTCTGATGATATTATCTCATAACCTGTAACAAATGTTCCAGCAGGGTGTGGTGTGTTGGTGAAGGGGTTTTGTATGGGAATTCTACATATGTGTGTGATTGTTTTGTAAGTTCACAACCTCTGTAATAAAAATATCATTTAAAAATAGTGTGGGTTGGGAAAAAATACAACAAATGTAATATAGGGACTAAAGTTAGTAGTAATATTTTGATGATGCTCTTGCATAGTTTGTAACAAATGTATCAAAATGATGCAAGGTGGAGGGGTGAGGTACAGGACCCTTGTATGATGTTATGTATTAGCCAAAGTGGTGCTGATGCAAAATACCAGAAATCTGTTGGTTTTTATAAAGGATATTTATTTGGGGTAGAAGTCCAGTTACCAGGACATAAAGCCTAAGTTACTTTCCTCACCAAAGTCTTTTGCCACGTGTTGGAGCAAGATGGCTGCCAATGTCTTCAAGGGTTCAGGCTTCCTGGGTTCCTCTTTTCCTGGGGCTTGTTTCTCTCCCGGCTCAGCTGCTCCGCTCTCTCCAAAAGGCCAGCTGTAGACTTTCAGGTGAACGGCTCGTCTCTCTTCCCACGACCTCTGCAGTTTCTAACGGAGCCTTCTCTCCTTCCTCTTGTAATTGCTTCTCTGTGTGTTTACATCCTGGGGCTCCAATATCAAAACTCCACCTTTCTCCTGTACCATGTGATTTTCTCTGTGAGTCTTCGTCTACCAAGGGGGCAGGGACTCAATGTCCTACTGATGTGGCCCAATCAAAGCCTTAATCATTATTTAACCAAGTAAAAGTGAAACCTCTGAATCCAATCCAATCTAATATGCTCAGAGGAGCAGAGAAGTCTACAAACATAATCCAGTATCTATTTTTGGAATTCATAAATAATGCCAAAGTGCTACAAGTTATGCATGTTTATTTTGTAAGTTCACAGCCTTTACTATACACTTATTGTTTATGCAAGTTCACGTATGGATGATATATTTCAATAAAAAATATATTAAAAAAAAAAAAGACAGAGTCAGCAGATTCCAGAAACAAGGGAATCAGGACCCAGGAAGTGGAGATGATAGAGCCATCTACAAGGACATTAAAATAAGGTGTAAATGTCCCCAAAAGTTGAAGGAAGGAAAAAAATGATGAATTAATAACAGATAATTATGAAAAAGACAGAGTTAAAAAAAGGGCCAAAGTAAAGTCCTAAAAGGGCTTTGAATTAGAAATTAAATGAATAGACAAATTTGAAGAGGAAAAGCCAGATTTGAAAGCTCTGAAGACATTACCCCCGGGGCAGCACAGAGAGAAATGGGTTGGAAACATAGAAGGGAAATTAAAGAACGGGAAGAATGAGAAGGTACAGCACATGTCAGCTCAAACCCACTTCCACCCCCACCCCATTCTCAATGGTCAGAGACCACTAAGAGCTCAGAGAAACAAACAAGACAAAGCAAGTTGGCAGATTTCCTGGTCTACAGAGCAAACACCTGTAGAGGAATTCAAAGTCGGGATTTTAAATTTCTAGAAGGACTCGGGGCACGGTGCCTCCAGGGTACATAGGCTAATTAAGGATGGAGAAGGAGCCTCCTGGACCAAACAGGATGAGTTCCTGCATCTTCTGATGGTTCTTTAACACAAGTCCAATTGTTCATTGATTGGGAAGGAGTCTTCACTCTTCACTCAGCTCTGGCGTTCCTGGGCCCCTCGAAGTTCACGAGCAATATTCCAACATGATATCTCCTTGAGGTTAATTTTCTTTCTATGCCACAATGACTGTTTCAAACCTCCTCCGACCTCTGACCTCTTCACTCACACTCAGAACATGCTGCTGAAGAGACAAAAACCACCTGAGGATGGTGGCAGGACCCCTTGGCTTCCTGTCAGACCCTCGTTCTCCACTCCTGACCTTTAATAATCAAGAGAGAGAGAGGATTTCCCACCCTAACTAGAGTCCATGTCTCCACTGAGCCCTGGCCCCATCGCCAGCCCCTTCTAATGCATTTGGAGCCCGTGTCCAACTCCTCCTTCTCCTGCATCTTCAAACGCCCTTTCTCCACCTGCCGCACGCCAAGACCATGGAGCCATGAAAGCACCTCCCTTCCAGGGTGTGAGGATGCACAGAGGGATCAAAGTATCTAACACAGCACCCTCCCTTCCAATACTAAAAGCTCTTATTTACATCCTTTGTAGGGCTCTCCATTACATCATTCCTAGTACTGAAGATATGCAATAAATGAAAGGGGTATGTGGTATTATTTTATCCACAGCTAGGCTTTACCAAGTGGGATTATCAAAGGTTGGAACTCACAATTTCTATGGCCACACAAGAGCAAGAGAGAGCAGCCCAGACACACTAGCATAACTCAGGCCTTCACTGGGGTCCCATCTGCCAATATGCCCTTGGTCAAAGCAAGCCCCATGGCCAAGCCCAAATTTAAGGGGTGTACAAGTCCATAGTGCCCACCAAGGAGCTGTGGCATGGGAGCAGATGGCTCACCCCACCACAGGGTGAAGAATCAGGACCAGAGATTGCCTCCACCTGCTGGCAGGTGGCTCTTCACATGTGGAAAACGGAAAAAGGGAAGACGATAACGACACCCCCACCCCTCAAGAATGGAGTCTGTGAAAACGTAAGGCTTGCAGATGGCGAGGAATGGGAAGGCTCTGGGTACTATTTGCTTTCCCAGCACGTTGCGATTCGACCAGTGCCTCTTCTCTTCAGCCAAGTTGGTCTCTGTTCTAATTCCTCGGTGAGGGTCTCTTAGTTCCCCACTGTAACCCAGAGCCAGGAGCCATGTGGACAGCTCGTCGGCCTCAACCGATGTTTATTGAATGAATGAGCGAAGTGGCAGCTTCTGGCTTCGCTCTCACACACCTCGGCTCAGCTCCTCGCAGTGTCAACAGCTGCCAATGGAGCACGCAGCTGTCTTCCCCAGCTCCTGCTAAGTCACAATGCCTGTGAACCCTGGAGAGGTGCAATGTACGATCCAAGACTTGACAGAAACTGGAATTGGCAGGGTTGGATCCGCTGCCACCTCTCACTTTGGAGAAGTGGACGTTGAGTTCACAGAGCTGAGCTGAGCTGCCTTGCTTAGCTTTGCAGGTGAGTGGAGCTCGGTCCAGACTAGCACCGGTGAGATTCTAGAACAGTGCCCCCTCATTCCACTGCTCACCCCAGCTAGCCCCAGCCAGAGTTTGCAACAGGAAGAGCAGATCCTCAAGAGCAATTGTCACTCTCAGGCCCCGAGACACCTTTCACAGGTGAGATAGACACAGGAACACCTGAAGTTAGGAAGAAGCACACCCCATCACCTTCCCCAGCTCTGCTTCTTAAGACGGGGTTCATTCTGGTAAAACCTGGTGCAGCTCTAGGACGCCTGCAGGCATTTAAGTGACTGAGTCAGAGCAGTTCTGTGGAGGGGATGCCCTAGTTTATCAGCCTGGCCCTCCTGCTAATCCCCAGGCTGCAGCCCCGTGTCCCCTTGGGGTAGAAGCTGCTCTCAGCCCTGTGTCCTTTCTGCCCCCTGCAGGGGCTCCCACACCTGGTGCAGGATGTACGGGCCCAGCATCTCCAGCACCGTGGCGTCAAAGCGCAGCTAGCCCATGTTGCCGGGCAGCAGCGATGCCTGGGACACAGAGTCCACCAGGGCCCGCCAGGTAGCTGCGCCCTCTGCTCTGCGGTGGCCGACCCTGGGGGTTCGTCGGCTCCGGCCTGGTGCCTGGGAGTGGTTTCCCTGGTTCCCCCGGCCTGCACCAGGAGCCGGGAGTCCTCGGACACAGCCGGCAGGCTGGCGTTGAGCTTGGCCACTGGGTTGTTCCTGGAGACCGCGGCGGAGAGGTCCGTGGCAGCTGGGTGGTGCCACAGGGCGGCCCGCGGTCCACAAGGGTGTAGTAATTCTACAGGGCACCCCACGCGCCCGAGGACCGCCGGCAGGGCACAGCGCCGCGCAGGGATGTCCAGGGCCTTCTCCGGGCCCTGCTCGGCCATTGTCGCCATGCAGGTCAGCACCCTGCTACCCTCCCATGTCTGGCTGCCCCTGCCCGGGGGGCCCAGGGACCCAGACACCGGCAGGGTGAGGAAGAAGTTGGATTGCCCTATCCGCAGCTTCTGGAGGAACAGGGCACTTCCCAGGGTCTGCTTGCCCACCATGATGGCCCCGCACATCTGCTTGAGGATGTGGGTGACGTCCTCGGCCACGTCTCCGTGCAGTCGCTGGTCAGGACCCCACGACCTTGTCAGCGCTGTACCTCTCTCCCAGGACCTGTGGCAAAGTCCAGATCTCTGTGGCCATGTTGGAGGGGAGGCTGTGAACGGCGTCCACATGCAGGGCCGAGTTTCCAGGGTGCCGGCAGGAGACGACGTAAGGGACGCCAATGACCCGGCCTCTGGCGCCGTGCTGGAGGTCCAGCGCCAAGGCGGAGGTACCTGTCAGCGCCCGCCAGTGCCTGCCAGGACTCGGCCTCCAGGACGCCCCCAGCCGGCTCACCACCTCCCAGCCGGGGATGTCATCCACGCGCAGGTGGCCCACGTCCAGACCTCAGCATGGACAGCCTTCTTCTGCAGCCTGGCGTGCAGCTCGACCTGTTAAGGTCACCAAGCGCCGGGGCCGGTCAGGGAGCCCCACGGTGCAGGGCTCGTAGACGGGTCATTCAAGGAGCCCAAGGTTGTTCAAGGAGCCTGTCAGCATGTGGACCAGTGCCTGGGGGTCCGAGATGCCCTGAATCTCATGGCTCCTAATGGCCTGCTCGATGGCTTCCTGCATGCCCACCAGGTCTTCCAGGGGCAGTAGTTATCCAAGAGGATCTCAGCGTGTCCAGCACCAGGCTCGGGGGAACAGGTGCTCAGGGCCAGCTGGGCGGCACAGCAAGGTGGACAGCAGGAGCCATCGTCCTGTCACGGGGCTCCAGGAGGTGGGCTGGGACCCCCAGCGCAGCTCCCTTGAGCACGTGCAGGGTCCAGGCCCCCTGCGTCCTTCCCAGCTGCAGACAGACAGACGGTCTGGGGCTAAGTGCGGGGAGTCGGGTGAGGCCTCCAGCTCTAGTAAGCCTTTAATCTTCTCCAACTCACGCCCGTCAGTCCGGGGGACCTGGGAGAAGGAACAGAGGTATGTGGCATCTCCTCTTGCTGTGCTGTCCCTGCATCTCCTAAGAGTGATGTAAAAGGCAAGTGGGAGTCTGCAATGACAGCATTTCCTTCAGGACACTTAAAGTTTTGCTGCAGCAAGGAAGCCTGATAAAAAGCTTTGATCTTCCAGGGACGGCAGGTGATTTTTCTAGCCAGGAAAGGGAACTTGGCATGAGTCCTGTTGGTTGGACTGGGGTTTGTCCATCTTGCAGGGGTGGGTTTAGGGCAGTGGACTTTATTTCCTATGGGGCTTGACTGCCTCTCTGCATCTAAGTGGGGATTTCAAATTTCAAAAGTTACCAAAAGGAATCCCAAGAGGGAGCTCCAAGCCGGAGGGCACAGGTGTTTTGGCTCTGAGGGGTCCCCAGGGCTTCCTCTGTGACAACCACCTTTTGATTGGGTTGCTGCCACGTGCCAGGTGCTATGCTCAGCATATCACAAATTGCTGGCTCGGTTCCCTCCACAACTTTGAAAATAGTTATTAACCTGCAAGTAACTAGCATTTCCCCACTGCCCTGCATGATCGATGGCTCGGGGACCCGCTGGATCTCGGTGGAGCTCTGGTCCTGCCCGGGGAAGCACCCGAGGCCCACTGTCAGGGAAGCGGGAGGAAGGCCTGGTCCAGATGAGCTCGTCCAGGGCAGTCGCTGAGCCTGACGGCCCCATCATCTTCAGGGCTTGAAGTTTGTTCCTGTGTCCTGCTCATGCATCCAGGGGACCAGTCCCACTGCAGCTTTTGAAGAAGAGGGAGGAAGCGTCTCGACCTCAACGTAGCACAGCTACTCCAGGGCGTTCAGTCGAGAAGAGGTTGGCGCTGGGGTCTACCAGGCGGCCCTTCTCCCAGCTGAGGAAGACCCTGCTGGCTCTGGCTGCAGCCACTGCTTGCCATGAGCACAGCGAGGCGCGGGGAGGACTTGGCCCTGTGGCCCCCCGCCTTGTGCAGTCCCAGCCCTTCCTCCCCACTGCTGCTCCGAGCACAGAGAGCCCTGGAACCGCAGGCACCTGGTTCTTAGAAGGGACTGATTTGGCCCAGATACCCCACACCCAGGACCTGAGCTCCCTGCGTGTCTCAGCGTCCCTGTGGGGCGGGTGCTCCCCTCCTTCACAGATGAGAAGACCAGGGCCCCGCGTGGTCACGGCCAGGACGGGCAGCGCGGGGCTCTCCCTTCCCCGTGCACAGTGTTGTCTCCCGCGCTGGCCTTTGGTTCTGGGTGGAGCAGCGGGAGCTCGGTGTGCACATCAGCCGTGGAGAGGGGCAGCTCCCCCGGAGCCGCCATCGGCTCTCTGGAAATCATTATCTGAGGGTGTTTATCAAGTGGCTTCCGAAGTCCAGAGGGGCCAGTCAGCTGGGTCCAACGTGCTCTCAGCTCCTAAGGATTTGTTTAATGCCCAAGGGACATGTGGTCACATCACAGCCGCCGTCTCCAGTCAGGGGGGATGAGCCAGATTGGTTAGGATAATGGGACGCGACAGAGCCTTCCTAATTCACGCACTCGCAGTCATCATTTTCCCTCGGTCCCTGCGGGGAAGAGGCCCTTCTGCTCTGCTGCACTTGGGAGTCAGCTCAGAACGTACAGCCCGGTGGCCTCAGTGCACGTCCCCGTCATTGCTTGGGCCTGGCCAAAGCCTCGGGACCGTGCTGGTCTGGGGCGATGAGGGCCAGGAATCTGTCTCCTTTTGGGGCCAGCACCTTACTAAAGTGTGGTCTCAGGATGGGACCCCCAGAGGCCTTGCTGGGCCCTGACTTGGGTAGATGGTCCAGGGTGTCTCAGACGACGGGAGAAAAAGAGTCGGGGTCTGGTCCCTACACGCCCGGAAGGAGAGGCTGTGGGATGGCGAGAGGGGACGGGCTGCCCCAGAATGCCCCAAACTCTGCCAGATGCGGGGGTGTCCTGGCCCTGGAGGAGGGTGGGAGGTGGGCAGGTGCAGAGTGGCCTCCTTAGTCCACCTGCAAAGCGGGCCCTGGGCGAGTCCCCAGAGCAGAGCCTGGGGGCTGGGCATCCTCTCTTCCAGCCTTTGCCGGCGGCCACTCCCGGGGGAGCCGATGGAGAGTTCCACCGTGACCTCGGGGACTGATTTTGGCATTGGGGTGGGAGCGAAAGGTGAGACGTCTTCCCTGGTGAGATGCCATCACCCTCACATCCATGAGAAGCTGTGCAGGCACAGGGGACCCCCGGAGACCTGCCCGCTTTCTGGCGGCTGTGAGACCCTCGTTTGGTGACATGACTGCCAAAAGTCACGTCTTGGCTCCCACGAGAAGAGCCCAAGTGCAGCTGGAGGAGCCAAAGTGACGGTGTTTAGGAGGTGTAAGTGCAGGGGAGCTGGGCAGCCGCGGCTGTGCCTCTGCCCAGCATGCCCTGGAGTACCCCAAACCTTCACTGGCCTCTGTGCATGGAGACTTTACACCTGAGAAATGCCCAGACCCAGTGCTCACCCCAGAGCACACACCTGCAATGGCTTGCACAGCCAATTAGAGACTAGCAAGCTGGAAATTTTGGGGGTGTGTGGGGTGGGGGGCGCCCCGAGTTTGGGCAATCCAGGAAGGAGGGGCTCGCCTGGGACATTATGGGTTTACTTTGTACAGTTGCCAAAGCCCTTGCCTTCATTTTGTTTGTTCATTTTGGGTTTTCCCTGTATGTTTATTATAGAACGAAATGCCAAACTAAGCAAATGTCTATAAACTGTCTACTGAGATCCTACAATTGACATTTTTAAAAAAGATTTATTCCCCCCTTACACCCCTTGTTGTTTTGTGCTTGCTGTCTGCCCTCTGTGTGTTCTGTGTCTGCTTGTCTTCTCTTTAGGTGGCACTGGAATCCACCCTGGGACCTTCCTGAGTGGAGAGAGGCGCTCAATCTCTTGCGCCACCTCAGCTCCCTGGTCTGCTGCGTCTTTTATTGTCTCTCCTCTGTGTTTTTTTTTGTTGTTGTTGTTGCGTCATCTTGCTGCACTAGCTCTCTGCATGGGCCAGCGCTCCTGCATGGGCCAGCCCTCCATGTGGGCCAGCTTGCCTTTCACAAGCAGGCCCTGGGAATCGAACCCTGGACCTCCCATATGGTGTACGGGAGCCCAGTCACTTGAGCCACATCTGTTTCCCAAATTGATACTTTATTATTCTTGCTTTATCTCACCTCTATCTCTCTAGCCCCCTCTCTGACCATCAAGCCAATGTACTTTTTGGATGCATTTCAAAGTAAGTTGAATGTTGTCTTTATTTTATTTTAAAGATTTTTGTTTTTACCTTTTTTTTTAGTAAGAAGAGCAAAGCATATTCATTTTTACAAGTTAAATAATTCAGATATGTGTCAACAAATTTTTCCAAAGCTTTTCCAATCCAGCCTTCCTTAGTAGCCAGTAATAGCCACTAATGCCTCATGTGGGCACTTACATTAAAGATGTAGCTACCCATCCACTCATGGATGCCCATCCATCATCCATCCATCCATACACCCGTCATCCTTCCATCTGTCTATTATCCATCTGTCATTCATCCATCCATCTACCCATTATCAGTCCATCCATCCATCCATCCATCCATCATCCATCCATCCATACACCCATCATCCTTCCATCTATTATCCATCTGTCATTCATCCATCCATCTACCCATTATCAGTCCATCCATCCATCCATCCATCCATCATCCATCCATCCACCCATCATCCTTCCATCTGTCTATTATCCATCCACCATTCATCCATCCATGTGCCCATCATTGCATCCATCCATCCATCATCTATCATCCATCCATCCATCCATCCATCCATCCATCTATCCACCCATCTAGTGCCATCCATAATATAGTGCACATTATATTGCATTTTGTTTTATTTATGTAAACATAAACATCCTTCTAAGTTTTTATGTATCTATATATTTAGATATAGATATATACATACAAGTATACATATGCACGTAAGTATACACACACATATATGTACATTAAATTAATCTTTTTAATGATAGGATGATAGCCCTGATTGGAAGTCCCCTAACTTATTGGACCATTCCCCTAGTGATGGATATTTTAAGTTGTTTTTGGTTTTGCTTCCAAAACCAATATTGTGATAAATATTTTTGAACAGGTTCTTAAGGGCTGGTGATTTTTGTTTCTGTAGAATAAATTCCCAAACATGGGCTTGCCGAAGCAAATGATACGTGCATTTTTTCATTTTCTTTATTATGTTTTCTCAGTTACTCTTTCATCAGTTGCTAAATGTACTTTAGTTCTGTTTTTTTTTTTACAACTTAATTGATATATAATTGATGTTCAGTGATCTCATATTTGAAGTGTACAATTTGATGAGTTTTGACTTATGTATACACCTGTGAAACTATCACTACAATCAAGATAATGCATATTTCCACCACCCCCACATTTTCTCCATGCCCCTCTGTTATCCAATTCTCCCCCTAACTCCAGGCAAACACCAGTCTGCTTCCTGTCACCTCTATAGCTTATCTGCATTTTCTAGAATTTTATATTAATGGAATCATACCTTATATACTATATTTTTGCCCATCTTCTTTGACTTGCCGCAATGATTTTGGGATTCATCCAAGTTATGCGGGTAGCATCAGATCATTTGTATTATTGGTGACTAGTACTCCATTGTACAGATATACTTGCTCTCTGTGCACCTGTGGATGGACTTGCAGGTTGCTTCTAGTGTATGGTTATTACAAATAAAGCTGCTGGGAATACTTGGCTGTAAGTCTTTGTGTAGACATACGTTTTTATTTTCGCTTGGGTAATATCTAGGAGAGAAATGGCTAGTCATGTTTAGCATAATACGAAGCCATCTAACTAATTTCCAAAATGGTTATACAATTTAAATTCCCACCAGCAGCTCATGAGCATTCCAGTTCCCCCTTTTAGATGCCAACAAGTGCTATGATCAGTCTTTTTAAAGTACTGGTATTTTGTGCTTCTAATATGCATCTTCCTGATGATTAATGGTGTTGAACATCTTTTAGAATGTTTATTGGCCATTCGTATATCTTATTTGGTGAAATGTTTGTGTTTTTTTTCCCTCCAAATCCTTTGCCCATTTGTGGGGTCAGGGTGTTTGCTGTACCACTGAAGCGGTAAGGATTTATTTCATGTTCTGGATAGTTCTTTATCTGATGTACATGTTGCAAATATTTTCTCTCAATCTGTGACTTGTGCACTTAAGTGTCTCTAAAAAAAAGGAAAAGTTTTTATTTTTGGTGAATTCCAATTGATCAATATTTTTTCTTCTAAGATTTATGCTTTTGGTGTCATAGCCAAGAAATCTTTGCCTGTCACAAGGCATTTGATGTTTTGTTCTAGAAGTTGTACAATTAGGTCTGTGATCCATTTTCAGTGATTTTTTGCGTATGGTGTGAGGAGTGGGTCGAGGTTTATTGTTTTCCACGTAGATATCCAGTTGGTCCAGCAGTAGCTGTTGAAAACCCTTCCCCTGGCATATTGAGAATTGCCTTGGCCTATTAGTCAAAAACCAATTGAGCAAATATGCGTGGGTCTACTTCTGGCATCTTTGTTCAGCTACGTCGATCTATTTATCTGTCTTCCCACCAGTAGCACCCTGTCTTGGTTACTCTGATTTGGAGTATGTTCTGAAATCATGGTGTGTGAGTCCTCCTCTTTTCTTATTCTTCATCAAAATTCCTTTGACGATCCATATCAATCTTAGAATCGGACAGTCGATTTCTAAATAAAAACAAAGACAAAACAGAAAACTTGCTGCCATTTTGATTGGGAATGAGTTGGAGCTGCAGATGGGTTTGTGGGAGAACTGATACTTTAACATACGGAGTCTTCCAACCCATGAACATGCCATATCTCTCCATTTATTTAAGTCCTTCTTGATTTCTTTTATCAGTGTTCTGTGCCTTCAGTATACAGATTGTCGGCCAGAAGGAGAGACACCTAAAGCAGATGTCAGCGCACTCCACTCCGGTGTCGGGGCCACCAGCAAAACCACGGCTCACACAGCCTCTGATGGAAACACCTTTCACTCACCCAGAGAAGGGACGGGGCAAGGTGGGCTTCACTAGCCAGCGTCGGCTCCCCAAGGCGTGGGTCTCACTCGCTCAACATTCAATTCAGGGAGCTGTTCTTAGCCCAGCACCCTCTTCTCTGTCCCTCTGCTGCCGCAGTGGAGGGACCCCACTCGCTCCCCACCAGGGACAGATACCCCACCGGGCTGTGAGCTGGAGGTGCTTCACCACGCCCACCAGAGTCAGGCTGTCCCCATGAATATTTACGCATGCTCAGACAATAAGGGAGGAATGCGCCATGCTGGCCCCCCCTTATCTACCAGGGGATTGTGCTCCATCCAGTCAGGTCGACACACCTGGTCCTGAGCCCAGGATATATTTGTGGGTCAGGGAAAGGTGGCAGGCTGTGCTAGGATTGCCCCTCCCCCACAGATTAGGCAAATATTTTATTAAATTTATACCTAAGAGTTTCTTGTTATTTTTTTTTGGTCCTATCATAAATGCTACCTTTTTTTCTTTATATTTCAATCTTCAGTTATTTGTTGTGTGGTGATCTTGTATCTTGCAACCTTGCTGAACACACTGATTTATTCTAGTAGGTGTTTCGTTGATTCCTTGAGATTCTCTGAGGTGATATTCACGTTGTCTAATAATGGAGAGAGTCGTATTTCTTTCCAAACTATAGATTTTATTTTATGATTTATTGCACTAGTTGAGACCTCCGGTGCTTTGTTCCTGGCTTGAGGGGGAAAGTACTCAGTCTGTCACCAGTGATGATGCTGTCTGTGGGGTTTTGAAGATCTTTGGGTTGAGAAAAGTCTCTTCCATTCCCAGTGTTTTGAGAGTTCTTGTCGTGAATGGATGTGGAGAGCTGTCAAGTGCATCTGTCGAGATGATCAGGTGGCTTCTCTGTTAGCTTGTTAACGATGGTGAGTCACATTGATTTGGTTTTGATTCTGAACCATGGCCTTTGTGGATACACGCCACTAGGTCAAGATGTGTGGTCCTTTTTGTGTGTTACTGGACTCAGTTCACTACTACTTTCTTGAGGGTTTTTGCACCTATGTTTATGGGGGATACTGGTCTGTACTTTTCTTTTCCTGTGGTGTCTTCGTTGGGTTTGGGTATTCAGGTCATGCCGACCTCCATAAAATGAGTTGGGAAGTGCTTTTCCCTCCAGGCAAGGAAGGCGTGTGATTCTCTGCACTCATGAAGCCCACTTTTCAGCTGAGCCTCTCTCCAGTTTTGCATCATGAGAGGAGAACAATAACTGAAGCTCCAGAACCCAGCTCATCCCAGCAGCTAGTCGCTCACGTGAGGAGGTGTTCAAAGCCCCAAAGGGGACATTTACCAGACGCGGAAGCAGAAGGGACCAGCAGTGATGTGGTGTGCCATGGCCTCCAGGGGGCACTGTGGACCAGGTAATGAGCCTTGGGCGGCCCCGGGGGCCTTTGAACTGGGATGGATCCTGAGCAGGTCAGAGGCTCAGGAGAGTGAGGTCCTCAGGGCAGTGGGCAAGCAGGGGAGGCAGTGGGCAGGCGGGGGAGGCCTCTGAAGCACTGGCTGTCTCCAGTCAGGGCAGAAATTCAGGTTCACAGTAAGGCACGGCCAGAGCACCCTAGAGATGGTGCACAGGGGTGTGGGCCCCAGAGAAGGTTCTGGAATGCACGATTTCCACAAATAAATGAAAAAGAAAATTTGAATCTGGAGAGAAGTCAGGGCCGACTCAGCATCTGTGCCAGGAAGGCAGAGAAGCCTCCTAGCTCAGGGCCTGAGCAGGGGCCTTTGTGAAGGGGCGAAGCCCTCACAGCCCCTGGGCAAGCTGATTTTCCGTAAACCCTGGAAGGGCTTCTTGTTCCTTCTGTGTGCAGATGAGGAAGCTGAGACTCCTGGGGTCACAGACGGTCCAGCTGTGGGGAGGGGAGGCCGTGGCTTCGCGGAGCCCACGGTGACCCTACAAGTGGCATTTTGCATACCTGGGGAGGCTTGTCTATCGGGCCAGATGTCACCTTTGGAGGCAGGGCCCAGCCTGTAAGTCTTTGGTTCCTGTCTCTGCCTCACCCCTCCAGGGCCGACCAGCCAGGGACGTCGTGTCTCTGATAACTGCAGGCAGGTGGCCTGGAGGGGCAGGGGGAGCTGGGCCAGCTCTGGTGGATGCTGGGGCAAAGCCTGTCCCAGCAGCAAAGCACCCCCCAGAATGCAGGTGAGCCCATGGCGTGAGCCGGGGGCCTGGGGAGTGGGTAGTGGAACACGATCCGACCCTGGAAATCTGAGGACAGGGCATCTGGGGGCAAGGGGCAGCAGGGGATGCCTGAGGGCCCTGGGAGAAGGGAGGGGGGCCTAGGGTTGGTTCAGGCCCAGGCAGCAAGGCTGGGACCGCTCACTGGGATGTGGGCTCCACGTGAGCGCTGGCCCTGGGCAAGGCAGAAGGGTGGGCCAGGTGGGCCGGGCGTGGGGGTGGGGAGCAGATCACAGCCAGGAGGCAGCCCCCGAGTTCCGGGAGGGAGCAGGATGCTGGTTCACACAAGCCTAGCCTCCAAAGCCAGGGGCAGGGTAGGACAGTAGGGCCGAGCCAGCCCTAGAAGCTGCTGGAGCACCCCAGCTGCCCTCCACCCTACCTCCTCTGGGTCCCAGGCCCCGCCTCTCCTGAAAGCCCTGGGCGGCAACTGTCTTTCCCTCCCGCCTCGGCCCTGGCTGCGGCTCTCCTCGGTGAAGCCATCCGCATCCTCCTAAGCGCCTTTAACTCTTACTTTTAATTTAAGTCTGCACCAATTATGTTTATTGCAAAGAAAAAGAGAGAGAGAGAGAGAATGGTCAGAAGCAGAAGATGAAAGCTTATGAATTTAAATGCAGCCCACATTTTGCCCAAAATGCCCACCTGGCATCCACACCTGCAGACTATTTTTGCAGATCTGATGGGCAAATTTCGTGAACTCTGTCATCCAAAGGAAGCGTGCTTGGTGGGCCTTCATGGCCGTTTTGAGCTACCATTGTCATGGACAGGGGCACCTAGCCTGGGGACCGTCCTTAGTGGGGTTGGGGGTAGCTTTGCTCCATCGCTGGGCTCTGGGCTGCCTTGTGGGCCTCCTGGATACTTGTTTGGGATTGGGCTGAAATCTGGGCTATACACTTGTTTCAGTTTATTCTCAGCCTCTGCCGCTTTCAGCTGCTTCCGTGGCCCATTTCTACATGGAATAACATTCAGCGGTGAGAGTCAGTGATTCCCAAGGGAGAACGTCTGGATCAGATAAGCCATTGAAGTCTTGCTCTATTTTGCCAACGCCTTGCAAGAGGAAGAGCTTCGCAAGCAGACGATTCTGCCGTCGCATGCCTGTGCTCCACCGGTTCCCTGTACAGGGTGGGATTGGGGTGGGGAGCGGTCCCTGGAGGCCACGGGGTGCTCATGGGTGAACGACACTGCCCTCCCGAGCTGCTGCACCCATGGGCTCCGGCAAATGTCCCCACTGGTGGATCTGCCCATCCAGGCCTGGGCTATTTGGGTCCCAAGTTTAACTTCTGATTTTGATGGTTGAGTCTCATCTTCTCCTGAGAGCATTGCTGGAGCAGCTGCGGACACCTGGGACCTACTCTGCTGGGGCCTGTGTCAGCTCTGAGCGTTTTCACCGAGGCTCACGGGCCACTGTGCAGAGAGATGGCCGCACGGCCATCGGCTCTCTCTTTCGGAAGGGCAGTGGTGAACGCCCCCGAATCGAGTTGCCATGACAAAAAGAGCTCTTTCCGTGGTTCAGCTGACGTTTGATCGGCCAAGCTGTTTTGGGGTCTTGCTCAGTTTGGGGTGGTCTGCTTGTGTGAAAGACCGCTGATTAGCTCTGGGCACCCCCAGGGACCCGATGCACCCAGGGAGCCGAGCCCAGCTCAGCTCTGCTGGCCCCTCCTCCCTGGGGCTTGCAGGCTGCCGCGAGGCGCTGCTCACCTGTCACGGACCCCCCACCCTTGGGGCACCTGCTCTCAAGAGGTCTGCCTCCCGTTTCCTCACACTTGGCTCTCTTCTCCAACCACGGAGGAAAGGTCTTCCTTTTCCAGTGTCCAGCCCTTTTCCGGAAGATGGGCTAACTAGTCACTCTAATGCTATAATTCCCCCAGTTTTACCTCTTAGGCACACCTTTCTGCCAGGTATTTCCCATGGCCCTGTCCTTCCTGGAGTGTCTTGGCCTAGATGTGGCCTCGGACTGTCCAGGACGACCAACACGCTTCTGGAGCCGGTGCCCCCCACCCCCCACCAGACCCCATCCTCATGTAGGGTAATTCCCCCAGGACTTAGCTGTTCTTCTTGCAATTCTTTCTCCTGACTCTTTCCACTCCATCAGTCCTGGCTGTGTCTGTCTGAACCCCAGGAATCACCAGGAGTCAGGATTTTTCCATGAGGATCCTGGACTCCAGGCAAGTTGAGGAAGTGGCTCGAGTCCCCTCTAACTGTCCCCAAGAATTTTGTGAAATTTCAGGAGGCTTTGCCTGCTTGGCACGGGAGGCCCCCTGGGGTGTGAGTGGGTGTGAGTGTGTGAGTGTGAGTGTGAGTGTGTGTGTGTGTGTGGAAAGGGTGCATGCTGGTGTGTGACAGCTGGGAAGGCAGAAGACACTGGAAGAGTGTGGCAGAGAAAACGAAGAAAGAGAAAGAAAAAGATAATGGGGGAAGAAATGAAGGTTTCGGGTGGCAGAGGATAGAGCGATTTGGGCTATTTTCCAAAATATTACCCAGAAAGAGAAGCAAGCACGTTCCTGGGACACATTTGTGTGTATGGCTTTGTGAGCTACAAAAAGGACACCAAGACTCGGGCAACCTGTGTCTCCTGGCTGTGGCCATGCAGCCAGTAAGTGGACTTGGAACCCAGGCCATGCTGACCTTCACCCAGGTCTTGGCCGCCACACTGCTGGGCCGCTTATGACAATGGATACTGTAGAGCGTCTGGTCCAAACACAGTTCCTCGTGGCACAGGGACAGCAGGTGTAAACCAGGACAGTCCCAGGCCCACCAGGATGTATGGTCACTGCTGCCAGAGGAAGATTCAGGCCTGAGCCCTGCCTCGTGGGCGGCATTGCACGGGCAAAGGAAGAAGGATGGTTCCGGAACCCTGAAGGCGATGACTCTAGGTGTGGCCAAGGGCTGCAGGGTGAGCCCAGCATGGCCTCAGAAGACCATACTGCCCACCGCCCAGCTCTGCAGACCCCAAGGATGTTCTCGGGCTCTCTCGGGGAGGCTGCACCTCGGACATGGTCAGGGATTTCGGAAGGGTTGGCAGTCGCAGCTGGGTCTCTCCTTCCCTTCTGTGTCCACCACCGGGAGTCAGAGGGAGAAATTCCAGCATAGCCTGCACAGCAGTCACCTCGGAGCCACATCTGGGGTCAGTCATGTGGCAATACTGAAGCCTTTTAGCGCCAAGGCCCTTGCTCAGCTCCCCCGCTGAGCTGCCTCCAGGAGAAATGGCCAGGGTGCACAGGGAAATTCAGAACAGGGAAAGATTGGAAGTTCAAGCTGACTTTGAAAATCCTTCCTGTCCTTAGAGCTAGTCCATTCCTGTGCATGTGAACCTGTCAAAGGCGAGACCTTTTGATTAAAGTACTTAGTCGAGGGCCTTTGATTGGATTGTGGGACCCAGGTGGGTCTTAATCCCCTTACTGGAGTCCTTTGTAAATGGAGGAATAAAAAGCTGCAGACACAGGAAACAAGCTGCAGAGGCAGAGAAGACCCCAGAAGCTGAGAGGGAAGGCCTTGGGCGCCGAGGAAGCCACTTTCCCCAAAAGCTGAAAGAGACGAGGGTAGGAGGAGAGGGGAGAGCCGAGCCGAGCACCTGATCGCCCATAGCTGCAGCTCACTGAGACAGCCTCTCTGATGGTGCCTTGAATTGGACACTTTCACGGCCTCACAAGTGTGAGCTTTTAACCTAATACATTCCCATTAGAACAGCCGACCCATTTCTGGTAGGCTGCCCCTGGCTGCTTCAAGCAAACTAAAACACCTTCCTTCTCCATCTTCATGCAAGAACAAACAGGTGAGAACTAGCAAGTGAGAGAGGGTCAGCCCAGTGTCCCACACAGAGAAGGAGGGGGATGGGCATTTACATGGCCATACGCAGGTCCAGGCCCTGAACTCAGGGCTGGGGACCCAGGATAACTGAGCTCCCCAGAGGGAGGACAAACACATCCAGAGAGGCTGGCAAGCAGGATCACATAAGCCACAGCTGAGTGCTGTGGAGACCCTGCTGAGAGCTGACAGGTGCTTCCTCCCACGGGAGAGGAGAGATGGAGGACAGTGCCTTCCCTGGAAGCCAGGCCTTGGACAGCTGCTCCTTCCTGGAGCTCCTGGTGCCCATACCTGCCTCCTTCCTCCCTGCATCTCTCTAGCTCAAAGGCTGGGCAAGTGGAAGCCTCCCGTTTGAGCTTCTGTTGCAGGGAGGGTCAGCCAGCTGACCCAGGTCTGCTCTATAAGATGTAAGCAGAAGACTGCTTGGGATCTCTGGAGGAGCATACACAGTTGGTTCTTAGACTTTCCCCTTCTACTTGCTTGGAAGATGGAAGTGAGGCCTGGTGCCAGGGCAGCCATCTTGTGACCATGAAGAGAGAATCAGGTGGGAAAGACCAGAGACTTGCTGACATGCCGGCCTTCACATTGTCTGGCTCTAGACTAATGCCAGCAGCTGCCCACCTTCAGGACTAAGTTGTGTGAGAAAAAAACAGACTTCTTCCTCGCCTAGCAACCAAGTCCCGTTTGTTAAAGCTTGCAGCTGAAAGCATTCCTAACTCAGGTTTATGAGGACAATGAAGGCCTTTTTAAGGTCTAGTCTTTAGAACATGGGGAAACCCTCAGCTTTCAATGTAAGAAAGCTAAAGGCCGTAGGATTTAGAGACCTTCAAAAGAAGGGAAACTGAGTCCCAACCATATTGGGCCATACCTGAGGACACTAACTTCTTGGTCTATTTAGAGGCCTGTGAGATGAAGCTTCTCCCTAAAAGAAGGTGATGGCTGCAGGAATGGTTTTTCTTGTTTTTTGTTTTTTAATTTTAAAAAATATGAAAAATAAAACTAAAAAAATACCTTCAACCCCCCCTCTTTAACTTCTCCTAAACAACCACTCTCAACACGTTTATTCTTTTCAATTCTTGCTCCTGCATATGTATTTTTCTTTTAATTCACAAAAGTAAGGGAAAAAGACCCTTGTAGATAAAACGAAATGCCATTTTGACAGTCTCCATCCCACCCTCCAGACGCACTGCCTCCTTCTGGTCCTTTTGCGCACGACTTCCTGGTGTAAGTTCATGCCTGGAAGACATGCTGATTCTCAGAGTGTTTTAACATAGATGGCGGCATTCTGTAAGCTTCACTCCGTTGCTGGCTTTTCATGTTTTGAAATCAAGCCATGTGGTTGCATGTTAGGCTAGCGCATTCTTTCTAATCGCTTTGCGTCATTCCGTCTACGCATGCTTCACCCTGTGTTTAGCCATTCCCTTTCCAGATAATTCTTTAGGGCTGTCACTGGCCAGCTTCCCAAGGGGACAGGCTGAGATGGAGATGAGTGTGCCCCAGAGGCCCCCGCCTGAAAGGGAGGGAAGGACGTCAGATGTGGCGGAGGGAGAAGCTGAGTGTGAAGCAGCTGCAACAGGGCCTCAGCCATGTCCAAGGGGGGCTCTGGGGCTGGGATGGCCCTTCAGAGTTATCCCACATTGCAGCCTGGGACCAGGCTTCCACACCCCAAGTCAGCCAGAACCTGGATGTAGGCCGTTCCCAGGAGACAGCCTTGACCTTGCTCCATGTGGGCAGCTGAGGCCACCTCCTGGGGTCGGCAGGCAATGCTCCCAGCAGGTGGGTCAAGCGGGGATCTGGGAGGCCACCCTGGCAGCCACTCCCAGCTCGCGTCCATTTTCTCACCACGACTTGTGGCGCTTCAACGCTCGTCTTTGAAGGCGCCTCCATTAGCTCGTGTGCAAGCGGGGCTCCCAGCTGGGACTTGGGAAATGCTTCTGGAGCTTTCATCTCTGATGCTCCCGGCTTGTCCTCCAGGGTAGTCGAGCAGCCCAACAATGCCCCACCCTCGCCAGTGTTTTATGTTGCCAAGTTGTTTCATTTTTGCAAATCTCATGAGAAGGGCACAGAATCTCATTATCATTTCCTATTGCTTTTCCATGACGGTGAGTGAGGCTTGCACAGAAAACTTTCTTGGTAGTGTCTTATCTCTTCACATCCTATTTTGGCAGAAGAGGAGCCAAGCCCTGCCTCACGCCTTCTTTCCTCTCCTCCTTCCTCTCTCACTCACCTCAGAAGGTGAGTCTCCTTTGAGCGATTTTGTAGCTTCATGCCGCAGATCTCCAGGCAAGCCCCAGAGGCTCTTGGTGATTTTGTTTTCTTCAGGTCAAAAGTGTGGATGTGTGTGCAAGTGTGTGTGTGGATGTGTGTGAATGCATATGTGTGGCATGTGCATGTGGCGTGGCATGTGGTGTGCGTGCAGACACGCGTGCCCATGTGCATTTGCGCATGTGTGCGGCTATGTGGCGTGAACGTGCGTGCACACGCCAAGTGTCTGTGTGTGTGATGTTTGGTGTGTTGCATGTGCATGGGGGTGTGTGTGCACATACGTGTGAGGGTGTGCATGTGGGTGTGTTTGCATGTTGGTGTGTGTGTGTGCGTGTGCTATGTTGGTGTGTGACTGTGCATGTGCATTGTGTGATGTGTGAGTGTGAACATGCATGTGTTGGTGCAC
>JAQZBX010022172.1:0-31768 GCA_029593785.1 Cabassous unicinctus | reverse complement strand
CAGTAGTGGCAGCAGTTGTGGTGGTGACAATAGCGGCATCAGTGGTGGTGGCAGTGACAATGGCTGTGCCTTGTTTACTTCTTAAAACCAGGGGGGCTATCTTGGAGGGAATACAAAATTGCCTAGCTTTGTCATTGGAGTTGAGCAGATCTTTTGAAAGCATTCATGAGAAGAGTTGAAAGCCATATCTTCTTGTAGGGCTTTTCTAGTTTTCTAGTTCTACTCTATGCATCATATGTCCTCAGCTTGTGACAACTCCTGTAGCTGTAGAAAGTCCAGGAAGGGGAACTAAAATAATTGATGATGAAACTGTGTATTGAATGAGCTCAACCTGATAAAGGATTAGAAGAGCAAACTTAATTCTTTCTCTCTCCCTCCCTTCAAACCCAATTTTTCTCTCATTGCTGGATGGAGTTACAATCAGGACCCACTGCTTTTTAATCACTTTTAGATAATAAATAAATAACCCCTTGTTTGGCATCAAAATGTTGAGCTTAATCTAATAATCACATAGCCCCAGTGGAGTAAAGTACAATAATAAAATCATTGTGAACTCCTCTTACAAACTCAAACTTGCTTCAGGGTGGAAGCCTGGTCTCCCCGTTCCCGGGTTGCTGTTGCTGATCCCTCCAGGTAGGATCAAGAGGGTGAGAGAATTGGGGGAAAAGGGAAGACTCTGTGCTGATACAATTGTCATCTTCGTCTGGTCTCTCTGGATGGAAGATACACATTTGCTCTCATGGGTTCATTTATAGGGTCCTCGAAGGCTCACACATACACACATAGACACATACACACACCACACACACATGTCTGCACACTCATACTCCCCTCTGAGAGCAATTTCCCTTAATAGGCAAAATCTCTCCCGTTGTTCTCTGGACTTCTGATGACCCAACCTCTCTTGGGATCACATTGTCCCTCCAGGATGTCCTCTTTGCTCTCTTCCACTGAGTGGTCCACATCTGGTCCCTGGAGAACACTCACTTTTGCTCTTTATAATCAGAGAGAAGCACTATCACCCACAGCTGATTCCCTTTGAATTCTCTTGGCCATAAGATAAATGTTCTTATGTGCCCCAGGTTCCAGTGGGCACATGCTGAACTTTCTGGGTTGTCCTCTGAAGGCCTCTTTCCTGAAAAAAAAAAAATGAGGCCAAAGCTTATTGCACCCATCCCCCACATGGCAGGAGCAGAGGGTGGACAGAGTACCCTGACAATCCTGTTCAAAGAAATCCTCCTTCTACCAGCCTTTCCATCCTCCCAAAAGCCTGGAAGAGGGTGAAGGGCTAATACTTGCACAACTGGCTTTCCAGTCTCTCTGCATTCCTGGCTAAGGATGTGGGGGCACTTGGTACCTATTTGCCCTGCTCTAAGGCTTTGGGGCCCAGCTAAAAGCCCCAGACAGAGTGAGTGACATTTTCACATCCTTTTTACAATAAGGATGATGTGCTGATGAGTACAAATAGAATTTTAAAATATATGAACATACTTTGGTCTGGGAGAGCAAACACAAAAAGAAGACCGCAATAATGAGAAAATACCATGAATTTGTTGAACAAAGCTTTTACATGAACTGTCGAATAATTTTCAAGTACCAGGAAATGGATATGGGGATCACAGTAATAAGGTAACATTTGGATTGTGTGGCAAAGTTTACAAAGAGCTTTCCCACATATTCTCTCATTTGATTCTCAGAAGACATCTGCAAAGTCAGTGTCATTCATCTCATTTTACAGATGAAGAACCAGGAACTGGAGGGACAAAGGAGTCTAATCTCAGAAGCCAACCCATTATCAGTTGGGATCTGCTGCCTAGAGCAGTGCTATTCAAAATGCAGTCCATGTGCAGAAATTGAAAATAAGCATTTAGTAATCTTTATGGCATTTTAATGTTGTCTTGACATCCAAGTGTGTGATCAATAAACTCGTTTCACTAAGGAGGGTATAGACCATTTCAGTCGTCTCAGACTCTCGTGGAGAGCCTGTAAACTTTGCCACACAATCCAAATGTTACCTTATGATTGTACAGTACAACACAGATCTTGAAAAGAGACGTCTACAGGGAAAAGGAAGCCGGATATCACACTGATAAACCTGATGACTGAAACGCCTTCAAACCTTCCAGCTTGAAGCTGGATGGACCCCAGAACACCTGTCTTTAGAGCTAATCCATTCCTGTGGGTGTGACCCTGTTAAGGGTGGGAACTTTTGATTGGCTCCCTTCAGTTAAGGTCCTTTGATTGGATTGCTTCAGTGGGGCATGGCTCAGGGTGGATCTTGATCCTCTTACTGGAGTCCTTTATAAACAGAAAAGAAAAGGCTGCAGAGACAGAGAGAAACTCCCAGAATCTGGGAGAGAAGACCCCAGAAGCCAGAAGCTGAAATCAATGGAACCCTAGAGAGAGAAACCTGGAGGAAGCCAGAAGCTGTAAGCAACAAGACTCAAAAGAGAAGGGAGATGCCGCCATGTGCCTTGCCATGTGAGAGAGAAGCCCAGTGTATTAGTCAGCCAAAGGGGTGCTAATGTGAAATAACAAAAATGGGTTGGTCTTTATAAAGGGTATTTATTTGGGGTAGAAGTCCACAGTTACCAGGCCATAAAGCATAAGTTTCTTCCCTCACCAAAGTCCATTGTCACGTGTTAGAGCAAGACAGCTGCCGACATTTGCCCAGGGTTCAGGCTTCTTGGGTTCCTCTCTTCCCAGGGCTGCATTTCTCTCTGGGCTTAGCTCCTGTTTCCTCCACAAGGTCAGCTGTAGGCAATCAGGTGAATGGCTTGCTTCTCTTCTCCTGGGGCCTTCTTTCCAACATCAAAGCTGCTTCTAAAGACTGCTTCTCAGAACTGTTCTTGCCATGCCTTTTATATTTGATTCCCCACCCACCAAGGGGTGGGGCTCAATGCCCTAATCATAACCTAATCATGCCCAGATTAACAGATCAGTTTACAAGCATGATCTACTTATATTTTTGGAATTCATAATTACATCAAATTGGCCAACAGCTACACCCAGGATCACCAGCAGCTAGTCTTCAGGGAGAAAAGCATTACCTGATGGAGCCTTGATTTGGACATTTTCATGGCCTCAGAATTGTAAGCTTACGTTAATAAATTCCCATTGTAAAAGCCAACTCATTTCTGGAATATTGCCTTAGCAGTCTTTAGCAAACTAAAACACCTTCTATTTTCAAATGCTTTACTAATTCCAAATACATTTAACATATCCTATCTCAGTTGATGCTTGGGACAATCCTGCAAAGAAGGCAAAGAGGGGATTATTAGCCCTGTGTTACAGAGAGTCCCCACTCATAAGCACAGAGCTAGACAGTGGCGGTGTTAGGACGGGAACTCGGATCTCCAGCATTTTAGTCTAAGGGTTCTTGACACCACCTCAGACTGCTTCCCTGTCCCTGTTTGAAGGAGAAATAAAGTGATGTCTGTGAAATTTCTGGGTAAAATGAAAGTCATATGATAGCAATTTTATTGTAAAACAGTTTAGGTAATTTCATGGCTGACATCCCTAGATGGTTTTCAAACTGACATCCCAGAGGACAATCAGGCCTTCCTGATAATAAAAAGCAATTGCCACTTTCAAACAAATCTCTGGGCTAGAAAAGAACATGGGCCTAATTCAGGATGACAATTTTAGCCTTCATTTGATATCCTAGACCGAGTTCCATATGTCATCACGTAAGCATTCTTTTAAACAGATCAGTAAAAAATTCCTTCTGTCTAAAAAGCAACTAATAGAGTCTACCTCATTGGGTTGTTGTGAGGTTAACCATGCAGGATGCTTAGAAGAGTGTTGGCATGTAATACATGCTTAAAAAGGTTTTAACTGTTGGCGATGATGATGGTGGTGGTGTGATGATGGCAATGATGATGGTGATGGTGATGATTTTCACTTGACTTAGCCTTGCCCCTGACTGCCCCAGCTGGGCTTCCAGAACCAAATAGGGAATGAATATGGGATAATTTGATTAAGATGTGAAAGTATGACTTATTGCTTCCCCCACAGAGGTTTCACCAAAGAATGGTTTGCCTGGCATCTTGTGGGCTTCAGTGGGAAGAGACATGTTGTCTGAGATATTTGAGGCTCTCAACGAGGTGACTGCACTTCCTGTACAGGCACTGATGTCTTAGATCAGGGATCAGCAAACTACAGTCCCTGGGCCAAATCTCCACACCCCCCACACACGGACACCTGTTTTTGTAAATAAAGTTTTGGTGGCACTCAGCCATACCCATTCGTTTCCTATTGTCTTTGGTTGCTTGTATGCTACAATGGCAGTTAAGTAGTTGTGACAAAGACCGTATGGCTGGCAAAGCATAAAATATTTACTACCTGACCCTTTACAGAAAGAGTTTGCTATTTCTTCCCTACATCATATCCAGATTTCTGCTTCATGATACTAGCTCCATCACCCATCCAATAGCTGGCCAAGGTTAGGGCAGGTGTTGAACTGCTGGTAAGAGCTCATTGGCATATTGATCCAAGTTTCTTCTCCCAAAAACCTGACAGCTACTCCAAGCAAGTAGAAGGACAGAAATGGCCAACAGAGGGCCAGGTTGTGTAAACCACACTGGCAGAGAGCAACGCACAGGGACCTGAGGAGTCCTTCAACAATCAAAGAAATAATGTTGCCATGTTCTGGTGGGGGAGGAAGGTCTCCTGCTCCCACATCTGCTGACTCAAGGAAGACAGGAAATTCCACAAAGCTTGATTATAGGAAGGCTCCATAACTGATAAAGAAAAGGTTTCTGGGAACAGACTCTTGGGTTTGGGGTTGTGGTATATGAGGGTTTTTTTTCCAGAAAGTTGCCTGTGTAAGGATTCAAAAATGGCTTAAATTCCAATTTATTTTTTTCCTCTGGAACATTGGTATAGCTTCTGGGAAACGATTTTTCCCCTTACTAGCCAAACCTCCCAGTGTCTTTTCTTCTCTTACCCTCATGGAAGGTCCTAAAATACCCCTGAAAATCACAGCTTTGTATCTGTCCTGGTCAATGAGGACACCCATCTCTAGGTCCAGTCCTGAGCACTGCCTGAGCTTGCACAGTTAGACAGTGTGCCTGCCTTCTCACCCCCTGTGAGTTCATGTCTTGAGATCAGTAGTATGCCTCCTATGGTATCACAGTAATCTTCTAAAGGGTGCACCGTGAGCTTAAATGCCTGGTGGGTTTGTACCTACTTCAAGGAGGCTGCTGGAAACAGACACCTTGTTCCTCATAACCTAGTCCCAGGCTCTATCCATAAAGCAATTCTGCAGGCATGGCATGGGGATAATGACAGCTACCTCATGCATTATTAAACAGGAGAGTGTATTAGTCAGCTAAAGGGCTGCTGATGCAAAGTACCAGAATTCTGTTGGCTTTTATAAAGGGTATTTATTTGGGGTAAAAGCTTACAGTTACAAAGCCCTAAAGAGTCCAACACAAGTTTGCTTTACCACCAAAGTCAGTTGCCACGTGTTGAAGCAAGATGATCACTGATCTCTGCCAGGTCTCTCCTTCTGGGACTTCCTCTTCCTCTTGAGGCTCCGTAGGCCCAGTTTCTTCTCGAACTCAGCTGTAAGCCAGCATAAGGCTTGTCTCTCAGGGTTTCTCAGCTGCTCAGCTGCTCTGTTCTCTTTTAAAGGTCAGCTGTAACTGTCAGGCGAATGGCTCATCTTTCTTCTGGGACCCAGGATCAAACATGACAGAGCTTTCTCCTCTTCCGTGTCTTCTTCCATGTGTCTTCTTGAGTGAGTGTCCATTTATAGCAGCCCAGCAAGGGGGCGGGGACTCAACCCTGAGTCACACCCAACTTACGTGGTAGAATCAAAGGCTCTAAAGTGATTTTATAAAGTAAACTTAAAACCTTTGAATTTAATACAATCAAAGGGCATCACAGCCAGAGGAACAGACCAGTTTAGAAACCAACTTTTTTTGGAATTCATAAATAATCTCAAACTGCCACAGACAGCATGGTCAGCTTTCCTGTGCAGTACCTCCCTATCCTCTAACTTTCTCTTCCTCTTTCCTGCCCTCACCTCTTTCCCTCCTCCTTCCTCGTTTCTTCTGTTTTCTTCCTCCCTGTCACCTCTCCTTCTTGGACCAGTTCAAACACTACTTAGTGCTGACCAATATGCCAGTTGGTTAAGAGGAATTGTAGAGACAGATGTCTTGGGCTGGAGACCTCCTTTGTCACCCACTATCGTGTAAACGTTGTCAACTCCTTCATCAAATATTGACTGAGTGCCCATTAGATGCCAGACACCATTTTGGGCATGTGGGCTACATCAGGAAATAAAGCAGAACAGACTGCTGCCCTCGGGAAGCCTACATTCCAGCAGGCATAGACTGACAATAAATAGTAAACATAGTAATTAAATAAGTTGGAAACAGATCAGGGGATGGATTGATGCAGTGAGGGAATACTGCCATTGGCCTAACTTCTCTATGACTCCATGTGCTCAGATATGGGTGAATCCTACCAGCCCTTCTTGCAAGAATGAAATGAAGTGAAGCTTGTGAAAGGGCTGCATACATCATAAACCCTGAGATGAACGCTTACTGTTTGAGGAACATTCTTTGCATCCGTGTGACCCAAAAGTTAAAATAAACTCCTCCTTTGGAGAGGCAAATGATGAGACAGAAATTCACATTTGTTGCATGTACACCTCATGCCACTTCGCCTCAGGGACCTCCTCTCATCTCCCAGAAAGGGCATCGTTATCCCAGTGTCGAGGATGAGAAAAGCAAGGCTCGGAAGTGAAGCAGCTGGCCCAAGTTCAGGTCACAGAGCTGGGGGATGACAGCGCTGGGCTGAGGAACCTCAGGGGATCCAGTGAGTAAGCTAGGCTGGGTGACCTTGAAAATCCCTTCCAATTCCAAGAATGCATGGGTTCTCAGTGACGACTCTTATGAATGACGATAATTGGATGACCTCAAGAAAACATGTCTCCCAAGGACATGAGTTCCTTTGTTCCAAACAGGAAGGTCATTTCTCAGCTGTCTTGACCCTGGTCACTGGGGAAAACAGAAAGCAGGCCATGAGTGAGGATGGATGAGAGAGTGACTAAAGCTTTGACTCAAAGGGCTTCATCCACCTTGTGGAGTCCTAGAACCAAAGAAGAAAACAAAAGCACAGGGTAACTTCCAAGGCTCCTATTAACAAAATAAGAAAGAGGGGGCCATAGTTGAGAAAGCTGCTTCTGACAGCAAGGTCATTATCAGAAAGGAGCTACCCAGGCTTCTTCCTTTAAAGAACAGAGCACTGCTTCTACAATGGAAAGTACAAGGTGACTTAGGAAAGGAAAAAATATATATCATTTCAAGTTCCAAGCTTGTGCACAGAAAAGGCTGACAGACATGTTAAATATTGCTTACCAAGAAGATGACCAGGAAAAAACATTTTGTTCATGCTGTTTTTCCAGTCTTTGAGGGTTTGAGATATTAAATCACTTTCAATTACAGATAACATTGTGTTTTTTGGCTGTTATCTCATGTCTGATCCCTGTCAAGTTATGAATAAAGATAGTCAGATTTACATATTTATTATCTACATCTTACAAGAAAATAGCAGCCCCACGTCTTCCATGGCCCACAATCTGCATTGACTGGCAAGGACATTTCAAATAAACCCCTGTCGCAAATTCTCCTTTTATGCTGGTCACAGTGATAGCTGTGCATGAAATTATAATAGAGGGATGTTCTCAAGTCTGCGCTGAATATCCAGTTTAAGTGCGATGAGGTCTTTTGGTGAGGCTGACCCTTCTAATTAGGTAAAGGAGTCACTGATACCCCTGGATCCCCATCTTGGGAGCACAGTGGCCTAAGATGGCTCGCAGAACAAAGGCTCAGACTAGAACACGGTCTGCCTGAAGAGCACCCATGCTCTCTGCAGAAAGACCTCGCTCCTCAAGGGGAGCCTTAAACGGAGCGCCCCATGTCTGTGGCTAAACACCTACGCCTGTTTGATTACAACTTGAAACACTGGAGTATGGGTGCCTTCAACCAGAAAGCACCAAATGCAAATAGTCTCTTAGTCCAGTTTCCTTTCTCTTGTTTAAAAAACATGTCTAAGAAATGTCAGCAAGAATATCTCATCACAGGTGTGAAAGGCCCTGCCGAGTGGAAATTATTTGGCAAAGAAGTACAAGCACCATGACTTAGAAAGGGTCTGTGGAGGCAGAGCTGGTCCCCCCAGGAGGAGCCCCCTGCTGTCTTTTTATCTCCTAGAGCAGCGATGTTCACTTAAGGGAGGGATTGGGGGCGGGCATGCTTGCAGGTGGGCACAGGAGGGTAAAATACTGGATGGATCCAAATTTTCATTTTCTAAGCCCATGTTTTTGGTTTAAATAAAATTTCTAGCCATTGATATCATTAAGTGATGATTCAGGTGTTGTGTGAATGGCGTTACCTACAGCAGATCTACATTACTATTAAAAAGGCAGTCTCATGACCTAGCAACTCCACTCCTAGGCATGTATCCCCCAAAATTGAAAGCAGAGACTCAAACAGGTACTTGTACATTAGTGTGCATAACAGCATGATTCACAATAACCAAAAGGTAGAAGCAACCCAAGTGTTCATCAACTGATAAATGGATAAACAAAATGTCAGCCGTACAAAAGAATGAAGTTCTGGTACATGCTGTAATATGGATGGACCTTAAAAACATTATGCTGAGTGAAATGAGCCAGGCAGAAAAGAACAAATATTATATGGTTCAACCTATATGAAATAGCTAGCACATGCAAATTCATAGAGTCAGAAGGTAGATTAGAGATTATTTTAGACTCAGGAGGAAGGGCTATTGCTTAATGGCTACAGATCTCTCTTGGGAGTGATGAAAACATTTTGGTAATAGATCGTGGTAATGGTAGCACCATGCTGTAAATGTAATTACTGCTACAAGTTGTACACCTAAAAAGGGTTAAAATGGCAAATTTTATGTTGTATATATGTTATCACAATTTTTTAAGGCAATCTCTAAAAACTCTACAGCTTGACTGTTAAGCCAACAACGTGCAAGCTTCTTGTCTGTTTGCTCGGGCAGGAGAAGGACTGTAAAACAATATGGACAACTGGCACAAAGCCTCTTTGAAAGAAGTATTTATCATCACTTTTCTCAAGAGCCTGGAATCAGCTTTCTATCCACTCCCAAAGGAGGCATCTTCTGAGAAGCCACACCAAATATCATTTGCACACTTACTGAAGGAGAGCATCACAAGTTGCTTCAGAGATTTGCTGGAGACTTGGCGGTCCTGTTTCTGGGCCACCAGTTCCCCTCTAAACTATTTCAGTCAGACTTTTTTTTTTGTCAAAGATGCATTCCCACACTCACAGATTGGAAAATGATGAGATACATAATAGAAGCTAAGGATCAAAGAATGAAGCTCCAGGGGGAAAATACTAATAGGTATGAATGCCCCTTGCTACAGACAAATATTTCTAATTCTTTGCCTCAACTATCTCAAAACCGGAATCTTCCAGACTGAGCTTGACAGTCTGAGATGAGAGACTTCCCACAGACATGTGGCTTTTCTGGAAAATGAGATAAATTTGTATATAGTCTTTTCCAGGCCTCCTGCAAGATGGTGCCCTATGTTAGCACCCGTCTCTCTCCTTGAGGAGTTTGACCAGGTCAGCCATTCCTCATGGTAAGAACACGCCCTTCTCTTCACCGCCTGACCTCCCAATCAGAATCAAGATGATTTTCGGAGGAACCCCATGTCCCTGAGGTGCTCAGGTCTGGCTCAGAGGGGAGCCCTGTGCCTTGCAGTGCTCAGGGTGTCATGTGAAGAGCGGGGGGCTGCAGGAAAGGTGACAGTAAGGCAGCTGGTGGGAACTGCAGCCCTGAGAATGGGAAGTGCTTGGCTCCCTCCTCTCCCCCCAGACTAAAGAAAATAGAATTTTCTCCGTGTCTCTCCTCTCTGCTATTTCCCTTAAAATGATCCTTAAATATGAAATTTGCGTTGTGTGTATGTGCGTGTATGCGTCTATGTGCGTGAGAGAAAGAGAAAAGAAGCAAAAAAAAGAGAGAGAGAGAGAGAGAGAGAGAGAAGGTAACAGATTCTCGAGTACTGGCTGTAAAAAAGTAGCCAGGGCACAAGGTTCAAGAAGTATCTCTTCCTGTCCTGAGAAACTTACAATCTAGTTAGAGAGACAAGGCAGGAAAATGTGATGTATCTAACTATAAAAAAGAAAACAAAATTCAAAGCAGCTGCAAATAATATGCCCTTGGCCAATAACAATCACTTCCACAACTCTTTGCTCCAAGTGTTCAAAACATGGAAATTCACTGGGACAGGCGCCGTGAGGGAGGTCTTGGAATAGAGGAGGCTTGACTGGGGTCATGCAGAGAGGGTCAGGTTCAGAGAGGTTGAAGGCAGGGTGACACTCCAGAAAGGAGAGGATAGTTTGGGGTCTAGTGAGAGCTTCAGGTAGATTAGAAAGGAAGTAGGGTAGGAAAGTTACTGCAAGTGATGGTTTCCTCAAGGCTTGTCTAATCCCAAAGATTCTACCCCCACCCATCTCCAGCTCAGTCTGGCTCCGGTTACTTGAGCTCCTGTACCAGCCTCACTTGAACTTGAATTGTCCCTCCTTGGGAATTCAGTGGTAGACACTGCACTCATGTGGATAGGTTGCTGACCTCCAGCTAATGAAAGCCAGGTTCTTCAGGAATAAGGAAATTCTAGAATTACTGGCAGCAGACTCCAGAAGAGTTGTCCCACGAAGAAAATTTCTAGACTGATGGCTCTATAGATTAGCCAATTAGAAAAGAAGAATGATCTATCCGTGAGTAAGGAAGTTTCTTAACCTCTCTGTAACTCAGTTTCCTCATCTTAAAATAGAGATACTAATAAAATCTAACCCATAGGGTTGTCATGAAGATTGATTAATTTGCATAGTTATTTAGCACAATCCCTGACATGTAAGTGTCCAATAAATGCTAGCATTCAATATTTTAGCAACAAAATATGGAAAAGACACAAAGTTTTGTTTCCAAACATTTGCTATCCAGTGGGAAGATGGGGGTTAAAATAAAAAGATGGAATAAATAGTGTAATTCCTATAATGAAGCTGAGTGCAAGTACCTTTGGGAACCTAGAAGATTTCCTCCTAAGTCTTCTGGGGAATAAGGAAAGGTTTCCCAGAGAAGGTGGTATTTGTGCTAGAAAATCAAGGATGAAGAATAGGGATTTTTCTCCCAATAGACAAGTTGTAAGATGGTTTCTTTTCCAGGACCAGGAAATAGAATGTGCAAAGACACATGGGCCTGAGAGAATGATGAATCTGGGGGAAGTCCAAACACTTTAGATCTTGGACTCTAAAGTTTCTCATTATAAGCCAAACACAAAATAAATTAGCAAAGTGTTTTTTTTTTTGACTGCCAGAAATTTGAAAACCCAGGCAGACAAAAACCTATTTGTATGTCTTACCTACGGGGAGCTGCTGCTCAAAACAGCAGGCTTCCTGTATAAAGGAACTCATTAGACGTTTCTGCCCCTTAGCTGTTCTTTAGTTCCAGGGAAAAGAATTAACACCAAACACGTTCTCTAGCAGTTATCTTCATTAAGTAAATGATATGAGAGATCTGGGGGGAAAAAAACAAGGTAGTCACACTTAGGGTCACCAATTGTTCCATTTAAGGTCTGAAGACCAGGAACCTTTTTTAATTTTAAGCATCCTAGTTGTCAGTTACTAAAGAAAACCATGGCCTTCAAGCAGACATGATGCCATCTCTTAATTGGTCTGTCTTTAGCAGTTGCAGTCAGTATGGTGGATTTTGTTTCTGAGACTCTGTTAGGATACCCTAAATTGGATGCACAAGATTCAAAACCATGAAAGACATCTTCGGATCTTCAGAGTTCAGAAGACCTGATTTGCATTGCATAACTTCCTAAACTTCTCATGACTCTGCAGTCGACTGTACTGTGACAGGATTATTAAGAGAGATCCGAATGTTTGTAATACAGAACAAGGAGCTCTGAGTATTCCCATAATGAGAAAGAGAAACAGTCTGACATCAGAGGACTTGACTTTGCTAAGTTTCCAAGGCAGCACGCGGCCATTCTTTATAAAGTTTGTGTCATTAAACCCTACTCTTGGACAGAGCAAACCTTGACAGCTGCCTACATGGCACAAACTAAAACAGTTTTGGCAATTGCGTCTCTAACCGGCCTGATTTAAACAGTGAAACCTGGTAATTCGGGACCTGGGTGATGTTTTTTCTTTTGGCCTGCTTTACCATTTCTCACTTAGCACATCGATCACATTAATTGGTTAATTTTGAGCTTTCCACTAGGCTTCCTGCTGTTTGTAATCCTCAAGGAAGTTTCACTTAAAGGAAAAGTCAAACTTCCACCACAGATATACCCACACAAAGCTCTTTCTCTGAAAAAAGAAGAGAGTCAAGACTCAATTAAGATTTTTCTCCCCTTGAGGTATCCATTTTGTAATTCACTCAATGCCTTAAGAACATGGGGTTCATTTTGGCGTCACCTCCTCTATATACTTTTGGCTAACTGGGGAACCCAAGTGGCTTCTGATTTATTTGCCCTATTCTGAGCTGGAACACTTGCCCAACTTTGAGCAGTCCCTCTCTACACTGGATTAATCCATCTAAACACAATACTCCTGCCAGTCTACAAATGCTACCTATTTATCCCCAGGCTAGAGTTTCCAAACCACAATCTTAGGGGATTCTAAAGAGTTCCTCCAGGGCTTCCCCATGAGGGAGGAAGGCTCCCCAAAGCAGCTTGGCTTCTGTTTTACATATGGGCACCCAAGGAAGATTATTGAACGGAAGGACATGATTAAAGAAAGTTTCTAGACAATGATTTCAGAACCGTCTCCTCCTTACTCTTATGACCTTTGTTCGGAACTAGCTAGCCATTGTTTCCATATTTATAAACTAGGTTAGGTTAGATTGCAATAATAAGTCAACCCCAAAATCTCAGTGTCTTATCCCAGTATGATTTATTTCTTATTCATACCAACTTAATGACCAGCAGAGGTTGGCAGAGGGCTCTGATCCACTAGACACTCAGGGAACCAGGCTGACTGAGGCAGTAATATATCAATACAGGGTCCTCCGTCTACAATGGCAGGGCAAGAAAGAGACTTAAGATGGAGCACTGGCGATTCAAAATCTAGAACCTGGAACTCTCAAATAGCCCATTGGCCATAAAGGACACATGGCCCCAGCTAACAGAAAGGGGCTGAGAAGTGAAGAATTCCAGGTGCTCAGAAAATAGAAAAGAATGGAATATTGGTCACCACTGGTGATGTCTACCAGAGAGTCTCTCTTTTCTCCTTCACCCCAGACTTCTGACTTCCAACTCCCTTCCAACCTCCTCTGATTTTTATGACATCCTGGACCCTCTTCTTGAATTTTTGTCATTAGTAACTCTGTCCCAGTTCTTGCCTTCTCCCATTGAACCTCCACATAAGTCACACATACACACACACATACCTGGGAACAGGGATATGACAATATTTTCATCTTTAATTTTTTTTCCCTAGGGGTAAGCACAAGGATTTACTTATAAAATTGTTCATCAGAGCATTATTTATTTAGGCTTGAAATATCCTGGATATGCAACAATAGGGAGCTGGTTAAATAAATCATGTCTTATTATTAGACACTAACCAACAATTAAAAATTATATTAAGGAAATATGTTTATTATAATGAAAAATTGTTTATAAGTTACTAACCAAATGAGAAAGGTGGAGCCCATTCAGAATCTTCCCATTTCAAAAATAATTACACACACACACACACACTTTACCTTTGAATAGAAAAATGTACAGAAGAATAAATGTCAAAGTACCTATAGAAGTCAACTCTGTTGATTTTTACCCTTTTCATTTAATTCACCTGAAATATCTATCTGAGATACTTGAATAAAACAACCATTTTGAAAATACTTGAAATGTTGCATTTTGAAGGAGAGCTATTGGTGTTGAAAATGCTCCCCTCTGTCTCAGTCCCTATAAATGAACCTGACCTATCTATGCACCCCTACCCACCCCTGCCCACCCCCAAATCCCCACTGGACAGATCCCATGAATCTTGGCCAAAGCTCTCTGCTCTTCTATCTTGCATTTACCTAGCAAACACCCTCACATGTGATAATTTAAACCCATAGTTCCTGCTTTCATTAATCTCATTCTCTGATTATTAGGATATGAATACCTACAAAAGCCTCCCTCCCAACTTCTCTCCCCCATACCTTGAGTTTGGACTCCTTCTCTCTTGAACATAACTCCACACTAGCTCTACGGTTTCAAGAACCATGAACTATGGGTAAGAGACTTTCTCCAGCCTTCCTGGCCCATCCTTCAGAGTCCATATCGCAAAAATGTTGTCTATTCTTATCAAACCAGCAGAACCAGTTCTGATCCCTCTCCACACCCCCAGCCTTCCCTCATGGGAAGGAGATTAAATACAAAAGCAAATGTGTTTATAGTTGTGTAAACCTAAAAATCATGAAAACCTTTGACACTTTTGAAACATTGAGAATTTAGTGTTGAAAAAGGACAGAGACAGAGGAAGACTATCAAACATAAATCCAAGTAAGGGCTTGTTTATCCTAATATCTGAGGCCCAGCAAACTATTTTAAAGGTTTCAAATAGCTTTATATGTTCTACAAATATCTGTCATGGGTATTTAGCCAATACGTAGTTCGATAAAACTCTCTGCAAACGAGCTTGTCGGACTCAATGTCATAGTACATGGATATCCTCTCTAAAATTCCCTTTTGTTAAATTTATGCTAAGTATACCAATAAGTGCTATTTATGTGGGAGGTGCAAATGGAGAAAGTAGAAGGCAATTTTATTTACTTGAAAATAAATTGCTGCCCTTGCTTTAGATCAGCTTTTTTTTTTTTTCTTTGTTAATGATTTGTGTTATTCAGATGCCTCTTTCATTTGGTGATGTGATTGCATCTGTGCGTGTTGGGGCAATTTGTTCTCCACCATGTCAGAATCAATGAGCATTCTTTATTGATCTATAAGCACTAAGTGCTAAGCATTGTATTGGAAGAAAGAAAAATATGACAGTGCCAAGAATTTTCCAGCACATTCCAAAGTCATCTCCCCTGCTTTGTGCTCTGGAGGAGTAACAGTTCCAAGGAAGGCACATATCACGGAGCCCTGTGAGACCAGGTGCACCCTGGCTATTTCAGGACCATGAGTGTGCAAGTGACAAATTCTCCTGCTGGATGTGTTATCACACATCATGTCAAAACTGAGGAGCAATCCATCTGGATTGACTTTATATTCTGAGAGAGAAGGCTTTGGAATCGGGTGAAATGCACATTTATTCTTTGAGGCAGCTTGTTAGGAAGAAGAATTGGCTGCAGTGGAGGTCAAAGCCAAAGAGACATTGAGATATTCAATACACAAGTAGATAATGGGATGACAAAAGAGGATTCGTTCCACTAGCTGGTATCTCAAAGGTCTCTCTAGATGAGTTCTTCATAGATGAGTTAAAAATACATACACTTTAGAGGGGAACAACAGGTTAAACTGGGAAGGATAAGATTATGAAATGTAATATGACTTGCAACATAAACCCAATATCCTTTGGACAGATGGAAGTTCCCTTTAAATATAATATTACTATTTGTTGCATATAATTTTGGTAATGGCATCACCAAATTTATTATGACTTTTTTCAACAAGATGGTTAATCACTGAAAGACAATTCCTTGATTATGTGAATAAGAAATGAAATTCACTTAAAGCTCCATATTGCATACTTGATGAGGAAATCAATACTTGAGGGTGACTACAGCATCGACTCTTCAACTGATTGGCAATATCAATCACTGAGTTAAAGGTTTGTCTAATTTCAACATCACTTGAGGGATGGAAGAGGAAGTGCATTTCGGAAGGAATGCGCTAAGTTGACAGTTAAAGAAGACGATGTTTTCAACAGTGTACAGTCAACTAAAAGGACACAGTCTTTTGCCACTCTTTTTTTTTAACAAACTTTATTTTTTTTTTATAATTAATTTTTTTATATTTTAAAAGATGCTTAGATTACATAAATGTTACACAAAAATTACAGGATTCCCATGTTCCCCACCTTTATCAGCATGGCACATCACCTGCAATGGATATACACATCCTGGGGCTTTGCCACTAAGCATGGACCATAGTTTACATTGTAGACCACACTCTCTCCCACACAGTTCTGCATGCTATATGCTGATGTAAAATGGCCTATATCTGTCGTTGTAATGTCACTCAGGATGGTTCCCAAGTCCTGAAAAAGCCCCTGTATTACAACTGCTTTTCCCTCTCCCTGCCCCGAAAGCATCCAATGGCCACTGGCTCCACCTCAATGTTGTATTTTCTTCTTCTTTAAGTGTAGAGACTCAGTAAGGCAGGGTGGATCTCAGGCAGTAGAAGACTGGAATAAGAAGTAGACAAGGTGGTGTAGCAGAGAGAAAATTGGATTGAGAGCAGATGATCTGGTTTCTCTGCCACTTACTCAAATAGCCTGACCTCTCTGGGCCTTGGTTTCCTTACATGAGCAAAAGCAGTCGTTGCAGAGAAAGTTAAAAAGTGTTCAATGAGAAATGGATATTCAAGTACATGTAGATTGCAAGATGCTATATGATATAAGGCATTATCATGTGGAAGGAAATGTCAGAACATGCTGCCTCAGCCCTCCACCCAGAGCAACTGGCTCATGGAAGCCACCTTAAAGCCTTCCTGGAACAAGGTAAAGTAAAAAAAGGGAGAAAAGGTGAGAAAATCATATAGAACTCCTTTTAAAATGTTTTGTCCACTTGGAATCCATTCTCCTTCATAACCACACCTTGATTTTCTTTGATTTACCTCCTCAACCGCCTACACTAGGTGCTATGAAAGAGCCCTACGTTCCCACCATGGAAGCTGAGAGGTCCCTGCAAAGCCTTCTGCTAGAACCTTCCTTTCACTAACTCTTGTACGTCAAAGGTAGAGGCAGGGGAAGGAGAGCACACTCTCCTGAGAGTTTGTTTCCTGTTAAACTGATGCAAAGATTGTTGGGTTTTACTCATTGCATCTGCAGAATGGTCCAATATGTCATAATGCCCTGCTCCAAGTCTGGTGTTTTGAACTTCTTGTTGATTCTTACTGCTTCCTGATACCCTTTCCCAAAATGATCTTTTGCTTAAATTAGCCAGAGTTGTGTGTCTGTTGCTTGCAACCAAAAAGCCATAACTGTAAGGAAGCATAGAAGGATGAACAGAAGGAAGTTTGTAAGAGAGACGGAAAGGATGGAAGGGGGAAGAATGAAAGAATAGAAAGATAGAAAAGTGAAAGGAAGGATTGAAGGATGGATAGAAGGAAGGGATGGAAGAGAAAAAGGAAAGATGAAAGAATCAAATGTATAGCAATTCAGATCTTCCTTGACTGAATCTGCTCCATGCCCAGACAAAATTTAAAGCCTCCACCTGAGTTCTCCATCAGAGAAGACAATACGGTTGTCTCTGAATGCTTGACATACAGAGTTAAGCTCAGTGATATATCTGCTCATGGAAGCTAGTGCTTCTCTGGTCCACCTAGGTCTTTTAATACCAGAAAGTTTGACATCCTTAGGCAACCTATGATTATGAAACCTTATATAGAGTTGAAATTTGCTTCCAGTAATCTATACCCTATGGACCAGCTCAAAACAGGTCTCCAGACAGCCTTGTAAATATTTTAGGACTTACTGAGAGAGACAAAGTAGAAACACCAGAGAGAGAAACCATCCAGAAGAGTTTTTTGATAAGGTAACTATATCCCAGATTCTAGTCCTCAGCTTCGTAGGTCCAGTAGTTCAACATAGCCCAGAGACTTGGAATTGATGGGCTTCTTTCAAACAATTTCACAAAAGACTGATGGATAGAGTGGGGTTCCAGTTTCTTAATACAAAGTATGAGGTTAGAATCAGATTCCAGCATCCAAACTTGGCCTGTGCATTTCTTAACTGTGTGATTCTGTGCAAGTTAATCAACTTCTCCGAGCCTTGGTAATGCTTGTGGTTGGTGTGAAGGTTGTCTGGAGCATCAGGGGCACCCAGCACATGCTAGCTGCCTTCCCTCCTCTTATGAACCAGGCTCCTCTCCTGAATCTCTTCAGATGCTCTCAGCATCTCCTGTCTCTTGTTCCAGCTATCGCTGCAACGACCAGCTCTGCGTGGACTCTGGCTAATTTCACACAGGCACAATCTGGCAGTGACTTCCTCCTGCCTGTGCCCGCTCCCCTCCATCCTGGACCATCCCTCTTGACACTGAGGTGGGGGAGGCAGAAGACCCCTTTTTGGTGCCCATGTGTGTACAACCTCGAAGTATGGGAGAGTTACCACCACCATGGAATGAATCTTTGATGGGTGGTTGACAGGACCCAGGACAAATGCTTCCCTCTCTCCACCCTCCACTGCCTAAAGACTCATTGATAAGGCTTCTCAGAGGACTGTCCCTGCATCCCTGGATAAGACACCCTTGTATCAGTTCTATCTTCCTCTCTGCCTTACTCCCCAAGACCCCCACTCTTTACCTAGTAATAACACATAAGCCTTTCCCTCATACTCTGCTTTCCAGGAAAACCAGGCTAAAATAAACTCTGGCTCATTTTCCCTTTTCAATCACCAGAATACCCCATTCTGTCCATTGACAGAATCAGGGAAGTTTTATGGCACCCAGGAGGCAGAATGAAGAGTTGATGACTTGCTTGGTAAGCCTGGAGTTATAACAAAAGTAATCTGAGCTACTGTATTACATTCACGACTTGCCTCCAAATCCAGGCACCTAGATTCTTCTCCTCGGCTGTCTTGTTTCCAAAGATCACCACCACCAGCAGCACACCGCGTGCCAGGTTCTAAACTCCTTACACTTATTAGCTCATGGAATCTTCAAGCTGATGCTGTAAGGTTGGTGCTATGACTATCCCCATTTTACAGATGAGAAAACCAAAGCACAGAGGGATTATATAATTTGCCCACAGAGCTAAGAGGTGGCAGTTAGCTTTCAAACCCAGGCAGTGGGCTTCAAATGCTTGCATCCTTAAACTCTACACTCTATACTGCCTTGAATCCCATTCTTCATGTTTCCTTTTCTAAAAATAATCTCATTTCTAAATTGTGGGAACATTTTATGGTTGCTCTTCATGGGTTCTCTGCCCTGCTCTCTCCCCTTTGTCTCCTCTTTTTGGGTCAAAACACCTCCAGTTCTTTCTGACATTGTCCAACATCTACATGGCACACCCTCGCCTGACCATATCTAATTTGCCAAAATCCTTCTGACATTCTGAAGCCAACAGACAAACTCCACTCCATGTTCTGGGTGTAGTTTCCAGTGGGACCACTCCTCCTCAGATTTGAAAACAATACTTTTATAACTATGGTCTAAGACCATGCTGTACTTAGTCTACATTAATTAGACTAGAAATATCACCAAAGATCTTATTTAGACATTGAAAATCCCCCCAAGATTTTTCCTGCAAGGGTTCCTCCCAATCCTGTATTGTGCTTTCCTCCCCTTTTTTATACCCAAGGACAGAACTTTACATCTTTTTCCATCTCTGTTTAATTTTGGTCCAGAACCCAATCCATTAAAATCATATAGACTTTTGATTACATCATAGATTGCATTTGTTTCCCTTCCAGATGCAAAACATTTGCAAACTGAATGTTTAGCTCCTCTGGGGCAGGAATTGTATCCTCCTTCTCCTGGGATTTAGACTGTGACACAACGGTCATTGTGACATAATGACATTGGCCTCCACCAGATATACTTTTGGCTGGCTGAATAAATAGTAGTGGTTTAATTACTGATGTCACTGGCATATTTATATGGATGACGTATTTCCCATAGGTCCACTAAAGGCAATAAAAATGGAAAGTCATATCACTTTCCATTAAATGGCTTAGTAGTACTATAACAAAAGACTCATATTTCCACTACAATTTTATAAAAAAAAAATATCAGGAGCCACTGAAAAATCAACAATTTATCCTATGTTGCCACCAGCCTTCTTTCTTTATCTATGGTGGTGGCTGTGCCTCATCACACACGCACACACACTTGTGTGCACGCATGTATACTCACTCATGCACAGTGTGGCTTGGCTGAATTCAATACAGAGAAAGGGCCAGGTATGCTTCTTGAGCCCTAATTCTCCATTTGGCTTGACGCAGTTCTCAGTTTTCATTATGGGCAAATCTTTGATATTGTGGTGCAGAACACGCTCAGACTTCCTCTTTCTCTCTGTCGCATGGGTAGTCATAGCACCTGTTGACATGACACCCTGCTCCTTAATTATCATTAATTCCCGGAATGATCTCCGGTCCATCGCTGCACCTCACTAGGCATTGGAAAAAGAGGATCCAGGGATGGCTGAGCTCTGGGGTCCCCTCCTGCTCTGGCATTCTGGGATGCTTTGGGGGTGATTGGGGGTAGGCGAGGCTCTCATCATCGATACATGGCTTCAAAATGGCAATTCTCTTGAGAACAGCAGTTCTTGCTAGGAATTTCAGAGTCGGTAGAGACAGAATTGGAACAAGTTTAGTGATCAAATTAAAATCTCTCTCAACATCTTTTCTCTAATGTTTGTTAGTGAAAGATGTCAAAAGCATTACATTCATTGGCATGGATTTTTACTGAATATCAAGAGTAAATAATATATGAATTGGGAGGAAATTTCTATTAAATCTATTTGGGGCCTTATGCAGATACAGCCATTTAATTTGTGCTTTGTTCAATATGGATGCAGCATTAATATTTATCTACAAATAATCCACGGCAATTATTGTTACAGGTGCCTAAAACAATATGTGCTTTGAGAGACAGGAGGGGAAGAAGGCAGTTCCCTGCACCTCCAGAGAGCCCCCTGTATAAGAATTCTTCTGCCTGCGATATGACCTGACTGGCCAATGCTGAGCATCCTTCTGTGACTGTCAGAGGCAGCTGCAGCCCTGCTGGGGAGGGACGGCAAAGGATCCTAGTGAGATGGCAAGGGGCCAGTGGTGAGGAGAGCAGGAAGGGCTCATTAGTAGAGAACCTCAGTGGTGAGCAAGTGCAGAAAATAGGTACAATTAAATTCTTACTTTCTTCCCAAAGCATAGCCTCAGAAAATTGCCTTCTAGGAATTAACAGGTGTGATGATCCACTCTGCACAGGAAATGCTATGTACACAATCTCACTAATGCCCACTGCCGCCCAGGGAAGGACTAACCTTAGCCTCTTTGTATAGATCTGCTAGGCGAGGTTGACCAGGATTTGTTAAATATTTACAGGGCCTAGCACATGGTTAGTGCTCCATCACTGTGGGGCTGTAGAACTGAACTGACCCCAGGTGTTTATTGATAAGGAAATTATATTCCTACTGCCTTCATCAGAGTCAGGGGATATGAACAGGTTTTTCAATATGTACGTGTTTTAAACAAATTTCTCATTTGTTCCTAAGTCACAGGATAATCATCTTTCTCATCAGTGCATGCACGTGAAATACAAAATGCAGGTAAAACTGCTGTAAATTTGCAAATGTAATTTGTGTTTGAAATGCAACTGTCTTGCACTTACATGCCTCACGCTTCCACTCTGAGACTCACTTCGGCTAGGCCTAAGGTGCAGTATTAAAAATACTTTAGCTTTAACTACGTTTGCAAAATGTGCAATAATTTATAAAGTGGCTTTCAACTGTTGCTGAGTCAAGGCTGTCCATGGACCGTTGCTCACTGTCCCTTTAAATACCACTCCCTTGCTCTTTGGGGAAAGGGGAATGATGTATATTTCTAATTATAACCAAACAGGCTCTTCCACCCTCTATTTAGTTCCCTGCAGGTTAGACTACTTGCCAATATCTATTTAACAGTAGCAGTAACGGAAAAAAATCCCAAGTCTAATCAGCTAGAAATTCTCTGGCTCTCTTCCACTTTAGTGGACTCATATTTTTGCACTTGAGGTCATCTTTATATATGAGAAGGGAGCAAGGCTGGGAGAAAATTGGCATTAAAAATAGAGCAAAGTTCCTGACTTTCACTCTCTTGAGCTCATGGAAGATTCTGGCCTTTTATTATTAATGCTGAGTGCTGACAACATCCCTTTTGCCTCGAGAGCATGCCAAGGAGCTTCCCATTGCCCGGCTGGGTCTCACTAGCTGCCAGGATTGGCATCTGTCGAAAGGTTTCATTATGCCCAGTCCATCATGTCAAGGTGAGTGGCACTGTTCACCCACACCCCTCTGCCTGCCTCCCCATCTGGAACCCCAGCCATGTCTTCCACTTCCACATTCCTCATCCTGAATCTCACGGCTCACAGTTTAGGGCCGGAGGTTACCAATCAGCTAGGGCTGGAGGTTACCAATCAGCTAACTTGATAAATTAAATCCTGAAAAGATGTTGCTGATAAGAGAACTCCTTTAAATTGGAATTCCAATTTAAACATTCAGCTTTTATTGATCATGCCCCTGCTTGTGGATCCAATAGAAAAGTTTCTTTAATGGCAGAATTCCAGAATAGTTAAAAAACTATTGTTTAGGCAGCTGTCAATTCTCTAGAAAATCTTGAATTTGACTGTATCATAACTGGAGCTCAGAGAAAAGCCAGGTTCTGTGCTAGGAATCAAGGCCCTTAGTAAGTGATAACTACATATAACATTCCTTCTTTGAATTTCAGAATTTTAATGAAAATGATTTTTAATAAGCACAAAATCCATGCTTTTTATTTGATCTAGATCAGGTGTCCAAAATTACATTCGGTTGGCTAAAAAGCTGATTTAAGCTTATTCACGTCTCCATATAATATGTTTATGCATAAATTAATTGCAGGTGTGGTTAGTGTTTGGTTCCAGAATTAATTTCCCTCCCTACTAAGGAATTATCACTGCTAAATGAATTAACGTCACTATGCTTTGTTACTGTAAACATACCTGCTGGTAAGGAGGTTTCCCCAGGGTTCCTTAGTTACCAGCCCCAAAACTCAGTACTGGCTGGGCTGGACCAGCAGCCCCAGTTTATCTGGTTGCCATGAGAAAGAAACACAGCACAGTCCTTTGACAGAACTAACAAGTCCCTTTAGGATTTGCTCCAGCCCTCAAAAGAGAGAGGGAATGGTATGCATGGCTTTATGCCATCAGTAGAGGTAAGAAATATCTGCCATACCTTGGGGATAACACCCACACCCAGCTTAGACACATTTGGTTGTTAATTAGATCATATCGCTAATTGAGCTTTGTCATAATTATTCATGCAACTCTCTCTATTCCTGTACAAGACCATGAGTTTTTCTTGTATACATGGAATATTCTGTTATTCACTTCTGTGTCCCCAGTGCTTGCCTTGTGTAGCTCCTGGCAGACATTTGATCAGATGGATGGAGAGGATGGATGGATGGATGGATGGATGGGGGATGGATGGATGGGGTGATGGGTGGTACATTTTTGGTATCTGTATCAGCCTTGATCAAGAGTCATGAGATAATTTTTTAAAGAAGAATTTACCCTATTCTTAAAGATTGTCAAGTATCCTTTTCTCCAGGACTAGAGGATGTGTCTTTTGATAATCAGTTGTTGGCTGTTACGATGACTTGTAACACATCTTTGTACTCATCAGCTTCTATTTCAAGGTTTTGCTTCATCTCAACTTCTGCTTCTCCCTATCCCTCACCCCCAACCCCATTACCATGCCCATTCATTCCCCCTTCTTTGTCTCTCTCCTGGCCTTATTTTGGACTATCGGAGCTCAAAATAACTACTGACACAGTTATAGCCAGAAGGTCCTGGAAGGCTCACAAACAAGCACCTTATCTAATCAATATACAAATACCTGGAGGGTTCAGCCACTTTAAAAGACTTCTCTGGCGCTCTGAAATTGCACTTGATAGCTGCCAGTTCACAGTCCTTGAGGAAAATGCATACCTCTCTATTGCTTCTCTCCTTGCCCTTCCCTGCTCCCTGAGTGGTTACAGCGCAGTTCCTTTCTTTCCCTTTACCCCCCCCACCCCCAACTTCTCCTCACTCCTGAGGGTTCCCTTAGAGACCTCAGATTAGTCTCTAGGATGTGGTAATATGTTGTTTGAAAAGCCCACTGGCACAGGTGGATTTCCTCCTTAAAGTCATCAGCCCTGATTTAGCTTTTACTTAACCACTCAGTCTTTCAAAAGAAAAATTGTTGCTAAAAGTCACATCCTTTGATTCGCCTTCTCCTTAGGGACGGTTTCCAGCATGTGAAATCAAGGCCTGGGGTGTCATCCCTTTAGGATTAGAATGAGTCCCCTGCCAGCCTTGGGGGAGCTTCAGAAAACTTCTTCGTCTGGGTTCACCAGAGGACACAGGGTGATAAGTGGCAGCGCCTGCCTTTCCCTCCATCTCAGCAGCAGCCATGAGCCACCAAGAACCTGGGGAGCTTGGGACAGAATCTGTTTCTCACGGAAGATCCGTGCGCTCCCCAAGTCTCCCGTGTGCCTCGCCGGCAGGTGGGCCCTGCTCTGAAAATGGAGTTGGTGCCTTTAATCCTCTTTAATCTTGTCCTTATTTCTGTTAATTACAGGACAAAAATAAAAGGGAGAAAGGAAGAAAATGACACCATGGTCTTCAAGCCAGTGTCTCCTCTGAGTTTGAAAGTGACAACGGGAAAGGTTTAACTCTCACAGCAATTTTTCCAAAAGCTGGAGAGGAGCTTTTGTCTCCATGCTGTTATTCTTCCATCTTACTTGTCTGACCCTCTTTGGAAAATGTCAGGGTTCCCTCCCTCCTGCAGCCTTTGGTGCACATCTTTTATGGTCAAGTCCAAACACTTATGCCCGGAGGGGGGTACAGGCAATTGTGGGCTTGATTCCTTGACAGGCTGTATTCCAAGCTCCAGTTTCCTAGTTGGGTGGATTGTCCCACACAGTCTAGAAGGAAAGAGCCTCAAGAACATTTTTACTCCCTTCATTCAAAAGGAGGCAGTAAAACATGGGTTCTGGAGCCAGATTGCTTGAGTTTGAGGGCCAGCTCTGCCCTTGCCGTCTGTGAGTCTTGGTAAGGGACACCCAGCATTTCTAAGCCTTAGTTTTTTTTCAGAGAGCAGTGGGGAGCTGAACTGAGTTCTTCTGGGCCACATCCTAGCCAGGTGTCCAGGGCAGCATGAGCCCTCAAAGCCGGTGACTTCTCCCCAGCCCCCTTTGTTCTCCAGGGGAATTCAAGGCAGAAGGCATTTTCCAGTCCTGAAACTGAAGCTCCCAAGTGATGTCACCCAACCCCTCAAAGCCTTAGGAACACTTGGCTTCGCCATGCCTGATAATTTGTAATTCTTTTCTCTTCCTCCTGGGAAGGCAGGAGGGGGCAGAGGCAAAACGATGGATGGGTGGGTCACTATTACTCCACTTCCCAGTCTTGCTCTTTATTGGAGGATCTTCATCTTTGTAAGTCCTTGCTGACTCCACCAGGGAGGGATGAAGCTACCACCACCTGGCCTTTGGGAGAGATTTATAGGGGCAATTTTGGAGAGAAACATTTCCAGGTCATTCTAGCCCAGAGATAACCCTGAAAATCCTAAAATATTTTTGGAGTTTTCATCATTCAGGAAACTGTTTCTTAGCTGCTAGGGAGACATATCACATGGCAAGAAAGATCCTGGACAATGAGTCAGAAGCCATGGGTTTAAGATAAGGCCTGTCCTTGAGAATGATGGCCTTGATTGAGGTAATTAAATTCTTGGGCCATATATTTCTCAATTTCTCAACTCTAAAACAGGAGTAATAGTTTCTTTTTCACAAATGAGTAGTGAAGACTGCATGGGAGATTTATACAGAAGGCATTTGAAAATGATGATGTGCTGTACAATACTGTGATTTAAAATGATAGATTGAAAAATAAAAATTTAAAAAATGATGAAAAATATTAGTATAAAGGTGAGCCTGAAAGTTAGATTTCTTCATTGTTTCTCAGACCTGTCTGAGGAAAGGACTTTTTCTAGATCAATGTTTTTGAAACTTTTTATTTAACATGACCCTCAAAAAGAAAAAGCATTTTACATTGTGACCCAGTATTTATATACATACGCCTGTGTATACATGTACAAACAGAAGCAAAAATATTGCAAAAATAATACTTACCTTGCAAATAAAATGGACTCTGATATTTTCCATTCTTTTTTATACCAATTAAAATAAAATGCTGGTCCGAACTCTTTAAACTGATTTAAACAACAGTACAAGGTCACAACTACAGCTTGAAAAAATCTAGTTTAGATAAGGGGTCAGCAGATATTTTCTGGAAAGGGCCAGACAGTAAATATTTTAGGATATGAGGTCCGTACTGCCTCTGCTGCAGAAAGCAGGTTGCTGAGTCCAAGTCTAGATGGACTCTATTTCTTTATGTAGAAATGCACTGAAGAATTATAAGAGTGTGATGCAAATAGCCTTTGAAACTGTCCAAGTCTCTAATTCCATTGCAGAGCTTGCTAAGCCTTAAGTTGGTTGGCTTCCTGTGTCAATTGACCAACAGAGAGTGCTCTTACAGCCCTGGGTCTCATGACAAGTCCTTCTCCCATTGAAAATTAACAACAGGCATCTGGTTTATAAATCAGTTCCTTGTGAGTTGAGTTACTGTGAGTCATTGCCCAAGAACCTAATCAGACATGGGTGATATGAAAAATCCTGTTCCTAACCCTTCAAACCTAAGGATTGGATTCTAAAATATCACATCCACTAAGTTCTACCTTCCCTGACCCACTACTTTCCCCCTAGGCCCAACCTGGAAAAGTCAGCCAGATGGGCACAGTATAAATTATGGAAACCAAAACAGTTGTGGAGTTCCATTTTCAATGGCGCTTTGACATATAGCTAAGAAGAAGGAAACAGAGACTATCACCCTGAGAAAGGACACACTTTTACATGAAATTTTCTAATATGAAATTTAGGTACATTTTTAGTTTGAATATTCTGGAAAATCATCTGATCCTTGTTTCAAAATAAGCAGGCAGCATTTATGTCAAATATTTCTCCTGCAGGTTACCCCAGATAGGAAGGATACCCAAAGATAATCCCCCCAGTCTTGGCGTGGTGTTATAAGCTCCTGCAGACTTTGCTTCAGCTCTTGCAGTTCTTTAACTGACTACCTTAGTCCTCAAAATAATAAGACACTGGGGAATAAGAGAGACATTGATTTTCAGATGGGTCAGGTGAAAGGAGCCCACAGCAGGGCATGTAATGCTGGGAATGAGCCACTTAACCCCCCACCCCAGCCCCAGCTCTGCTCACTAGCCCTCACCGCTATAGGATGTGGAACAAGGAAAGTCTTCTCACCAAACCAGCATCACACTCAACTTTGATGGCATGAATGTAACCCACATGTATTCCCCACACCAAGTCGTGACAACATTCTATTTGAACATTCAAATGAACAGATCCAACCTCATGACCCCCTGACACCAACAAACTGTGGCCATTCAGCTGTACATGGAGAATCACTGCGCTTAGAATACCCCACTTTTGCACCTTACTTAATTCATGAAGAGAGCAGGGTTCATTTCTTTCACTTATGTCAGATGTTGGCAAACTCCTTCATAGAGGACCAGATAATGCATAGTTTAGGTTTTGCAGGTCAAGGGGCAAAACCAAATAAACTGTTAAAATAGAAAACTATTCTTAGCTCATAAACCCATTCAAAAACAGGAAGAGTTCCGGGTGGGGCCTGCAGATTGTAGTTTGCCGACCCCTGACTTAGCAGGATGGAAGGCAGGGCAGTCACAGAACAGCAGCATTCAACTGGAATAAAAGCACAACAGATTTGGGTTTTGTAGGATATATTCTCTCAATGTCATTGCCCCTTTTTGGTATTAACAGAAGGGAATTCGTTGTATTGGAGAAGGGATATTTAATAGGTTAGGAATTAAGTACATAACGTACACTTGGTTAGAAGGTCTTCAAGATAAACTTATGTGGTTAAGTTTCTTTGGAAATATTTGGCACAGTATAGTATAGACATATGATATTCAAATATTGTGGATTTAGGAGAACAAGTTTTGATCAATTAATTGAAGATAGGTATGGTGCTAGAGTAAAAGTCCATGAAAATTCTATGTTCTTGAGACCCCTACAATGACGTGAGAACAAGAAATATTAGGGCTTGGACCCGTAAAGCAGAAGTCACCATGAGGACTGGGCCTTGGGTGCATCATTCTTGGCTGTCTTCTTATGACATGCTAACGACATATAAGAATCAAAATGACATGTACAAAGAGAAGGTACAAAGATAATCAGAGATGAGCTGCAAATGGTAGTTCTCTTGAAGTCCCCTTTGAATGAAAGATTACGATCCCTTTTCAGTAGAGGAAAAGAAGTGAAAGAGCAAAGAACTTGGCTGGGAAATGCAAAGACTAATCTGAGCCTGTGAGAAAGGAGAATGTGTGGGGCACTGACTAATGGTAATGGGTAAGGGTGCAGCATGCACACCGGACCAGGGCAAACAGTTGGGGACCAAACCATAACAAGATGGAGGCGTGAACACCCAGGTAGACAAGGCACCAGATTTGCAGGACAAGGATAAACCTTACAACTTAGATGGCACAAGACATAAAGGATTCTGTTAATACAGAATGTAGCCATGCACTATAAGAAGCAAATATTTCCTATAGGATTATCCTAAAATTGTGTTTATTGACCCAGGTTGTGCCTCTAAATACATCTTCCTGCAGCATCTGCATCACAGGTGGCAGACACTTGACTCATGTGCTATCAGTGGTAGACATCCCTAGTTGATCACAGTTCTCTTTTACCCTGGGCTCAGATACAGTCTCAAAATTCTCCTCAATACAACCCTCCAGTGTTCCAATGACAGTTAATTGTGGTTGTCACATGAAAGAAAACAAATATGTCATCTAATCCATGGACCTCGCTCGTGGATTTAAACTTTAGCACAGCATCCACCAAGCTTTTATCTTGGTCAACACTTTGACTGCTTATTGCATTCGGTCCAAGAACCTAAGTTTTTGCCACTAGATGAATTTTTCAACAACTGTCCTGACTGTGCTGAATTCTGAAACAACAGAAATTTCCGTCTGTTGTTCCATTCGTGTAAGTGCCGTAGACTCTTCAGATCATGTCATTCATTGTTAGCTTTTCTTCTAAGGATTACTTCCAAACGGATTTTTAAAAAAGGGGTGATGGTGGCTTGAGATGGAATTACATTCATTTCTGAAGATAGGAATGGTGTTTGAATTAAGGTTAGTTTAATTGATTAAAGACTAATTTAAAAATTCAGAATCTTGATGATATTCTTTCTGTGATTATTTTAATGAAATGCACAGATTCTAAGGAACTCTAGATTTTCCACATTTCTTATTGAAATGTTTGTCATTGTCATTGAGGGAACATCATTTAGTGGTGAGTCCCTATGTGATTTTACTGGATAAAATGCAGAGGACAAGATTTTTTCCCTTTCTGGTAGAGTAGCTTGTTGCAGACCAATCCTCCCACCACAAGCAACTAGAAAGTCTGGTCACAAATTCAAAAAATTCCATTTGAAAGCACTGGAGAGCTACCAAAACATCAGAGAAGAGGAGAACATTGATGTGAGCCTGGCATTCTGACATTTTCCCCCTCAAGTCATTTGCCAATTCCAAAGCAGCTCAGGCCAAGAGACCAAGAAGCAGAGTATGAAGTGATATCTAGGAGGCTGAGAGGTTGAACAGAGGTTTTGGCAATCTCACAAAGCAAGGGAGACAGAAATTGCAGGTCATTGCCCACCAATAAGAAGGAGCCCTGGCAAACACCCCAGACTTCCAGTTAGGACCACAGGGGTCTTGGGATAAAGGTAAATTGGAAATGGAAAAACTGAAACCCAGATTTAAACCTCTTAATCCTAAAAGTTCAAAAATAGGCAAAATTAACCTATGGCATTAGAAATCAGGAGAGGGGCAACTTTGGCGGAACAGTGTGGTGCTTACTGGAAGTATGCTGACTAACCATCCCAGTTTCCCAAGAGTGAGGGATTAACTGGGATAGTCCTGGGAAAGCAAGGACACCTGGTCACTGTCTTAGTTTGCCTGAGCAACTTCCCAAATGCAAACAATGGGTTGGCTTCAACAACAAGCATTTATCAGATTATGGTTTCAGAGGCCAGAAGTCCAACATCAAGATATCAGCAGACTTGCTTTTGCCTGAAGACAGTAGCTTTCTGGTGCTGGCTGCCGGCGATCTTTGGGGTTCCTTGGCTTTCCTGTCACATGGCAATGTCCTCTCCTTTCTTCTGCTCTTCCAGTTTTTTGCTGACTTTCAGCTTCTGGCTCTTTATAAAGCTTCTAGTAATTGGATTAAGACCCGCCTTCATCCAGTTGGGCCACACATTAACTAAAAATAACATAGTCCTACATATAATGGACCCAAACCCACTGGAATGCAGATTGAGGTTAAGACCATGTCTACATTGGGGTACATGATTCAATCTACCCTAGTCCCCCTAACTGATAGAGTAACAAGAGTTGCCTCTGTGGACTGGTGATGCTCTCATTCTACATCTGGGGCGTGGTTATATGGGAGTCACTTTGTGATGAACCGTAAGGTATAGATTTATGATTTGTTCTCTTTTCTTTTTTCATATGTGCTTCATTAAAGCAGAACCTCTTGAGCATTTAATGATGCTTTATTGATGTAGAATAATGTAGGGGTACCTGGAAAACCAATTATACCCAAATCATTTCTTGAGTAATGTGTGCTTCATTGAGTAGGAAGGCTCCTCATCAATTATCTAACTCTTATTCCTTCACCATCTATTTGTTCAGTGCCTCCTCCCAGCCAGGTGCTGTCCCAGGAGCTGGGAATTCAAATGAGAACGCTCCCATTCTACAGGAGCTTGCATTTTAGTAGCAGGGACAGGCAGCAAACAAATAAGCAATATTATATAACATGCTACTAGGTAGTGATATATGTGACCAAGGAAAACAAGAGGGTCAATGTGGAGGGTAACAAGGGCTTAGGAAAGGATGGTCATAGAAGGCTTTCCTGTGGAGGTGACATTCCAGTAAAGGGCTGAATAAAGTGAGAGAACAAGCCATGCACATATCTCGGGGAAGAGGGAGAAGGCTGTGTCAGGATGCAGGCGGAGATTGGAGCGAAGCATCTGCAAGCCAAGGAATGCCAAGCATTGCCGGGAGCCGCCAGAGGCTGGAAGAGGCGGGGAAGGGTTCTCTGTTACTGGTTTTGGAAGAAGCATGGCCTCGCTGACACCTTGACTTTGGACTTCTTCCAGAACTGTGAGACAATAAATGTCTGTTTTTTCACATCACCCAGTTTGTGGCACCTTTGTTACGGCAGCCTTGGGAAACAAATGCATTTTGGCCATGAGTGCACAGTGCAAAGGTTGGGACTCAGCAGTCCCTCCCTTAGGAGCACTTATTACAAATTAAGTCACTTGTTAGAAGTCCATTTTTCCCACTACTCTGTTGGTTCCACTAGGGCAGGGATCATATCTGACTTATTTCATCATTATTTCCCATGCAACCCCTAGGTGCATGGTGCATATATTGCTCAGAGTATTTGTAGAATAAACAAATTCTACAACTCCATTTTCACCCATATTTTATTTGGCATCTGGGCTATCTTTTCTGTCCCAGGAATCTAGTTATTTATTTGGGCAGCACTACCACAGTGATTTAATTACTGTGACTTTAGAGTTTATCTTGACATTTGGTGGTACAGAGGAGATATAATTCAAGCAGTGGCCTAGGTAACGGAAATACAACAGTAAGTAAAAATAGATAGGTGGTGTCATTGTCTTCATGAGGGTCAAATCCTATTAGGATTGCAGAGGAAGG